>CAUYSK010006577.1:0-61446 GCA_963575035.1 Avahi laniger
TTTTTCTACATCTGTGAAGAATGATGCTGGTATTTTAATAGGGATTGCATTGAATCTGTAGATCACTTTGGGTAGTATAGCCATTTTAACAATGTTGATTCTGCCAATCCACGAGCATGGTATGGTTTTCCATCTGTTTACGTCAAAAAGACCCAAAACAACAAATGTTGGCGTGGATGCGGAGAGGTAGGAACACTCATACACTGCTGGTGGGACTGCAAATTAGTGCAACCTCTGTGGAAAGCAATATGGAGATACCTCAATGTGATACAAGTAGAATTACCATTTGACCCAGCAATCCCGTTACTGGGCATCTACGCAAAAGAGCAAAAATCGCTCTATGAAAAAGACACCTGCACTCGAATGTTCATAGCAGCGCAATTCACAATTGCAAAGATGTGGAAACAGCCCAAGTGTCCATCAATACATGAGTGGATTAATAAACTCTGGTATATGTATACCATGGAGTACTATTCAGCTTTAAGAAACAATGGTGACATAACACCTCTTATATACTCCTGGAAAGGGCTGGTACCACTGGCTTTTAACCTGGCCATGAACCGGAAGCTCATATGGTTCAAAAGTTATCAAATAAGCATGTTGGTACAGTGAGTGACAGGTAAGAAATCATGAAAGCATAATTCAAGGTGTAGGACCTATGGACATCAAATGATCTAAGTGAAAGATAACACATTATTAAGTTAAAAATCGAGAACTTTAGCTCACATCTAGATGAAACATAAAAGAGACATTTTTATTGGATTGCCATATCACCCATCCTTTACACGGTGACACTCCTCTAACACAGTGTCAAAGGACTTATGGTGGGTAAAGGTATAATTATTACCTGTCTAAAGGAAACTCCAGTATGTCAAATTCTAAGGAATAATTCAAGTTATTTCATTCATCAAAAATCTTTTTGTGGAAGATATATGTTAGGTAACATTAGGCAACTCACTAGGGCTGGAAATAGACACACTATACAGAAATTTTTACTGCAAGCAAATCTTTTGAAATAAGATTTAATGTTTAAATCATTTTGGGAGAAGGTAAGTTGGATTAAGTGATTACGTAATGATTGCTCGATTCATTATTTCATCAAGTATTCACTGGATGTCTGCCCTGTGCCTAGCACTAGCCTATCGTGTTGAAAAACAATCACTTTTTCAGTAAAGCTTTTGGATTTGATAATGTGCATTCTCTATAAGAGAAGGAAATGAGAGGCCAAAGTTTAGTTGCTTGCTTAAAAGTCACATGTGCAGGGCTAATGTTAGAGCTAGAAGCCTGGCTGCCCAGCAGGCCTTCTCCAGTTGACAGAGGTCTTGGGGAACTTGGGGTAGAGTGAGAGAGAGTCTGCAGCTGGAGCTGAGCTTTAAAATACAGCTTGAATCAGAGATCACTGGCTAGAGTCAGAGGTCCACCTTGAGAAAACAAAAACACTCTGGCTTAGGAAATCAAACCATTTGGTGTTACTTTACTTCTTATTATAAAATAGAACACAAGAGAACAGTGGTTGCCATTGGTTCAACAAAGAGAATCTATATGGTAGAAGCACCAATTAGCAGTAAGAAATCTGAGTTCTCATCCTGTCTGGGCCACTGACTCTCTGAGGTTTCTATTATCGCTCAGAGACAGTGCCTCTGTGGGCCACACTGTCCCCAAGTGTAAAACCAACGGGTTGGACTGCAGCAGTGATTCTCAACCTTGGCTGTTTGTTGTAATCAACTGCAGAGCATTAAAACACTGATGGCCTAGTCCCAACCCCAAAGATTCTGATGACATTTGCGTGGGGTAGGACCTCCAGCACTGAGAGTTTTTAAAAGCTTCCCAGGCAATTCCAATGTGCAGTCAAGGTTTAAAACCCCTGGGCAAGAACGTCTCTAAGAGCTTCTTTCAGCCCCCCAAACCCACCATTTTACAGTGTAAGGCAGTACACTGTAAAGCTTTAATATGCATTAAAATCACCTGAGAAGCCTGTTTTTAAAAATCCACTTCTGAGGTCCATCTCTAGAGATTCCAATTAAGTATGTTTAAAATAAAGGGGATCCAGGAACCTGCATTGTTAAAGCATCCCAGATCCTAGGAGCACACCGTGAGACTCACTAATCTAAGCATTAGCTGACAGCCAGGACTCCATTTCTCATCATCATCATAATCACTGAACAAGCTTTCAGACTCAGAGCTCCACAGCCAGGAGGTGTGATGGTAAGGGAGGCTGTCCAACCACCAGAGGGCTTATCACTTGGTCTATCTCAGGGCTGACAGATGGAAGAGGGAGGGCCCCTTGATTTTCAGGGGAAATAACATGGCGCTGCAGTATGCCACTGCGGAGGCGGAGACAAGCCTAAGATTGATAGTCTACAATGCTGCTGAAATCCACCATCAACCGAGCATCTTGTGACATCAGCAGCAATGCCACTGGCTATTATCATATCACCCAGGGTACTCGAGATTGATTTCCAGCTGTAGAAATGATGCCTACGATCTCTAGGTGCATAGGCAGGAAACAAGCTCCAAACCTGACTGTAATTTAGCACTCATTTGCATTTTTAAATTAGTTAGGCTGTGGACCTTTGCAAAGCAATGACGGAGAATTTTTATAATAATTAGCCTTGTGGGATAGGGGAGGGAAGGCAGGAAATGGCTCTGCCTCACGATTTCACTGGAAGGAAAAACACAATTCAGCATCTCAGGTCACCAGATCTGATGATAATTTCCTGGTCTTCACTGACCTTGCGGACCATAGCAGCGTCCCCCCAAGACTCAGCTCAACACTCAGGTCTATATATGTCCTCAGGTCTGAGGCTAACTCCGGACTCCCTTTCTCTCCCCTCCGCAGCCAACTAGCGTTTCCTTAAGTTGGCTGAATGCCACTGCATTCCCTTTTGTTCCTTTCTCTATGACTGAATTCAGCTCCACTCTGTGCAAATACTCACTCAGTATGTGTCAACACCATGATGTGTTGGCTAAAAATAACTGACATTGACAGAGCTCTTCACAGTTTGCAAACAACATTCCCATCCATTATCTCAAATGAGTCTCCCACCATTCGCCAGGGGCAACCAGGGTAGGAGTTACGGTCCCACATTTTATAGATATTAAAACTGAGGCTTTGGGAGATCTAGTAACTTGCCCAAGGTCACACAGCTAGTAAATGGCTTTGCTAAGGTTGAAACTGAAATCTTTAAACTCCAAAATCTATACTAAGTTGTTTCAATCTCAAGATGAATTTTAAGAGATATAAGGATCAAAATAAAGAAGGGTAAAATTCTACTGCACAATGCCAATCACTCAGACAAAGCTGTATAAGCCCCCACCCCACTCTGAGCACTGTGTTTGGAAAGGAGTTTTGAGAAGGACATTGGTAACTGGAAGAGCAAAGGAGATTTCTAAGCCTTGTCATTCAAGAAATGAGAGAAACTAGCAATGTTTAACCTGGAGGATACTTGAAAGACTAATTAAAGCTATCTTCAAACAACGAAAGGGCTTTCATGGGAAAGGGAAAGCGTGCTTGTTCTGTGTGACCACGAAGGAATTATAAGGAAGCAAATTTCAGCTTGCTATGAGAGGATCAGTACCGCACACCATCTCAGGGCTCTGAAGTCAACTGCCTGGGTTCTAAACTCAGCTCTATTATAACACTTCCCGCTGGCTGACTTAGGCAAGTTTGTAATTTCTAATTTCTGGGATACTTGTCTACACAAAAGAAATAATTGTGACTATCTTATAGGATTACTGATATCATCAAATTAACTAATGCAAACAAAGTCAATAAATATTTAGTAGATAATAAATATTCACTAGATAATAATTATCATATCTATGGTTTATACACCAAGGAAAGAACTTTATACTTAATTAACCCAGCAAATCTAGTAAGTATATTTTGATCCTCTATATATACTTGAAGAATAGTTCCAAAATAGAGTGAAGAAAGAGCCCAGCGAGGAGGGACCCTCGTAAACAGTTACCAGACCATTAATTCCTTTCACTCAGGTAGTTTCTGGAGACCAAATCACTGAAGTAAGTTTTGCTGGGTTGGGGGATACATGCCTCAAGCTGGAGAGAAACTGGCTACACACTGTCACCACTTTTATACTTGTCCTTGTCCTGTACTTTTTATACTTGCTTGTCCTAGTCCATGTAATAAAGCAAGGAAAGGAAAAAAGGCATAAGGATAGGGAAAGAAATAAGTAAAACTGTCATTTTAATAAACAACATGGCCGTATACTTAAAAAAGCCAAAAGAATCTACAGATAAGCTATTTGAATTCATAAGTAAATTAAATAAGGTCATTAGCTATAAGGTCAACCCACAGAAATTAGTTGTATTTCCATATATTAGTAACATTAGAAATTAGAAAAATTAAATTTAAAACAGTTCAGCATTTATAGTAGCATTAAAAATACTAAATCCCTAGAAATAAATGATATAATAGGTATATATAACTATAAAACATCACTGATAAAAACAGAAAACTCCCTAGATAAATGAAGGTATGTGTTCACGGATTAGACATACTGGCATATTAAAAATATGTCAATTCTTCCCAGGCTGATCTACAAATTCTATGTAATCCCATTTGAAATCTCCTCAGAATTTTTTATTCAAACTGGCAATCTAATCCTAAAATGTATATGGGAATTTAAAGTGCCAGGACTAGCCAAGGTAATCTTGAAGAAGAAGAACATAGGGTACTATATTTCAAGACTTATTATAAAGCTATAGCAAATTATATATATTTTTATATAAAATACATATGCCTGCACACATACTATGTACTACGTATATGTTTGTATGTACTGTAATTTATCTTTTTTCTCAATGATGTTTTAGGGTATTTTGTGTAGAGGGTTATACATCTTTTTCCATTTATTCCTAGGAATTTGGTGTTTTGATGCCATTGTAAACAACATACTCTTAATGTAAACAGTGATTTTCTTGTGCATTATTTATGCAAGAAAATAGCACACTGATAGATAACAATGGTAATAGCAGTTTAGCGGGTAAAGAACTTTTTAATTTAGAAAAAAGAGTGTATCAATTGGCTATCCATCCATGTGGGAATAAAAAATCTTGACCCCCACTTATACCATACAAATCTAAACAAAATCAGTTCCCTATAGATTTAAAATCTAAAAGAAGAAAAAAATCTTATAGAAGAAAACTCATGAGAATCTTAATTTTGAAGGTGGCAAACATTTCTTAAACAAATTTTCAAGAGTGCTAATTATGAAAAAAATAAATTGGATTAAGTTTAGAAATCTTTGTTTTGATAAACTGAGTGAAAAGGCAACCCCCAGAGTAAGAGATGACATTTATAATACACAGATCTGAAAAAAGACCTATAGCCAAAATATACAAAAGTTTTATTTGTAGTCATTTAAATACCAAAAGAAAATTATACAGATAAATAGGAAAAGATAGACAATCTGATAGGAAAAAAGACAAAGACTTAATTTTAAACATGCACATCACAAAAGAGGATATCCAAATGGCCAATACATTTATAAAATGGTGCTCTACCTCTTAGAGATTAAGGAAACTCAAATTTAAACCACAATGTGATTCTACCATATACCCACCAGAATTGCTAAAAGAAAAAAAAAATCAGCATCAACAAAAACCCAAATGTTGGCAAGGATATTAAGCAGCAATTGGAATGTATAAGCACTCCTTATAGAAATACATATATGTTAGAATAAATACATTGAAAAATAATTTGGTAATATCTACACTATGACTCAACAGTGACATACCTAGGTATTGGCCCAACAGAAATGCATGATATTCTAATCAAAAAAACATGTAAAAGATGTTTATGACAGCGTTGTTTAAAATAGCCCTAAACTAGAAACTATTCAAATGCCTATCAACAGTAGAACTAATAAATTATGATATAATGAAACACAAAAAATGGAATATAGCAATGAAAATAAACTACAACATGTGATGACATGGATGAGTTTCACAAATGTAATGTTGAATAAAAGAATCCAAACAAAAAGAATCCAACTCACCTTTGTATTTATTATTAAACTCAAAAAGAGCTAAAACTAATCTAGAGAGTTAGAAACCAGGACAGAAATGAGCATGGGGAGGGCTTTTAGGGTACTGAGAATTATAATAATATTCTGTTTCTTGATTTAAATGTTAGTTATAAGGATATGTTGATATTGTGAAAATTCATCTAGCTTAGAATATTAGTATTTTTTATATGCATGTTTTAATTCAATAAAAAGTACAAAAGCAGCTAAAAAAGTATGATTCCCTTTTGGTTGGGGCATGATGTACTTGAAGGGAAGGAGGGATAGACAAGAATTAGTTGGGACCAGATTGACAAGTATCTCAAATGCTAGGAAGAGATGTTTGGGCATCTTTCTCTAAACCAGGATTTGGCAAAGTTTTTAAAATAAACGGCCAGGCTGTAAATATTTTAGGCCTTGCAGGCCGTGCATTCACTGTTACAACTACTCAGCTCTGACTCTGTAGCATGAAAGCAGCCATAGATAATACATAAATAAATGTGGCTGTGTTCCAATAAAACTTTATTTATAAAAACATGAGGGTCAGATTGCCCACCCCTGTGCTAGACAGTGAGAAGCAGGGAAGCTTTTGGACTATTTAGTGAGGTATTGAACACTGGGCTTCAGGAAAATCATTCTGACGCAAACATAGTATAGAATGATGGGAGAACACTATGCTTAGCCAGAAAGACGTAACTGGGACACAAGACAATGGAGATGCCTTGAGAGCAGAGGAGAAGGTGACAGGAAGTGTCAGTAACTTTTTTTCTTTGGTCTCTTGGGTGCCTCACAGCTCTTGTCTCCCCCTCAAGCATGAATTGGGAGGGAAGGTATAGACTCCACTCCACCCCTCAACTCTACCCCCCCACACAAAGAGGAGTCATTATTATTTGGTCAGTCCAGAAAATTGATTGAGCCGCTTTTTCCAGGGGTGGTGCTCTCAAAGAGACACACAGACTCGATACCACTCCCTGGGGACATCCATCCAGCCATCTCCACATCTTTCTTTTCCCACATTTTTCTTTCTCTGGCATGGGAGCCAGGCTTGAGCCTTATGCAGTCTGAAATAGCTTGAAGGGGCAGTGGGAACGGGATGCCGTCTTTCCATCGATTTCTTTCTCCCCTCCTTTCTCTTTGTATTTGCAGGTGTAAGTTTTCACAGTGTTGAACTGGCAGGTACCTAAATTTGGAGGGAAAGCAGGCCATTTGGATTTCCTTCACTTTCCCTCTGGCCTCAACAAGAGGACACAAACACCTGGTCCAGTCCACCCTTACTCTGGAATTTAAGGTCAAAAGCAAGCCAATAATAGCATTATTTTTACTTTTTATTTTCAGGAAGCTCATGGAAAGAGGAATAACTGGGTGAAAGCAGGGTTTGTGTGCTCCTCAGTCCTCTGGTCATGTGCAACCATAGTAACCATCCCCCCGGCACCCCAGGACCCCGTAAATGCTATCACTCCACTTGCTGGCAATGCAGTCCTACACGAGTAGTAGGAAGAATAACTTGACCTAAACACGTGAACAATGAAGAAAATGGATTAAGTATACACATTCCTTGATTTCATCTTGTCTCTCTCCTGGTGTGCTTCCCGTCCCCTCGCCTCCGCACATAAATGCACGATACCATGGAATGAGTTAGAGTGAGAGAGAGCAAAAGACAGAGGAGAGGGAACAAACCACCCCTGGCATCTGAGTTTAGCTGAAATTCTCATAGCTCCCGAAAATGAAGAAGAAAAGGCATGTGGCTTCCCACCCTGAGCCATTTTCCCACAGGCAATTTCCCCCCCACCTCCTCCCTCCAGGCAGACACATTCACCTTGCTAATCATTCTACCTGCATCAGAAAACATTACCTCCGTGACCGGAAAATAGCAGCCTCGTTACTGGAACCACAGCCCGCAGTCAGATGAATTTTCCCAAAGGCCCCCAAACCTTTCCATTTTATTACCATGTCACTCCTCATTTTAACACATATTAATCACGAAGATACATTTTTCTTGGGCTATGGATTTAAGTGGCCCTTTTCAAGCACTTGGTAAAGGTTGGTGCAGGGAAAGAAGAAAAAGGAATGATTAAATTTGCAAAGTCAGGTCTCTATCTCAATTTATATATGCAGAAAGAAGGAACTGTCTAGCTTATTGCAAATTTCAAAAACATGTTAGGGACACATTCCTTTTGTGGTTAGGAGGCTGTAAAGCATACTGGATAAGGGTCTGGAGTTTAAATCATCCTGGTTTAAAGCGTGGCTTCACTGCTTACTAACTGTGTGACCTTGGACAAAAGGACCCACCTTTCTGACCTTTGGTTTCCTCGTCTATGAAATAGGAATACTTCCTCCCAAAGTGGCTGTGGAGCATAAATAACAGAGACCAGTGTCCAGCCCACAGAAGCGCTGAGTACTGATTAGCCAGTGTTTTTGTTCTTTTCCCTTGGTTAAATGTGTCACACTAAAAATCCCAACTCACTTCATTAGAACAAGGCCCACTACTGCAATTTTCCTTCCTCTTTCCTGCTGCTCATCAAAAGGCCTAGTGTTTGCCCTCATGCTTTCTTGTTTATTGTTCTGTTTCAGGATTCTCTGAAATCTGTAAAGGAAAAAGCAAATTGTTTTCTCTATTACTTTTAGTATTAAATAGATTTCTCTCCCAGTTTTTGCTATTTCAGAAGCAGAACCCTTCCACCTCTCTTGGACAGAGAAGATAAATTATTGATTAAGGTCAGAATACTCATGGTAAAGAAGAAAATCAAAGTATGTGGCTCTCTCATGCAAAGATTAGGCTTCAGTGGGGCTCAGGGTGTGTTTTCGGTGCAGTGGGCCTGGACTGCACAGACTCAACTCCACTCCCCCAGGCTGGCTCCCAGCCCGTCTCTCAACCAACAGCCTGAAATGCCAGAGAGCTGGTCAAGGGCACAGGTGTGGATTATATGCAGGGGAAAGAAAGTTCATTAGCTTCCATAAGAATAAAAGCTATCACTGTGGCCTCGCAGGGGCTGAGCTCAAAGCATTAAGTCCGCAAGCATAAGTTAAGGATGGCAAGAGGCAAAACAATACTAGACTGAGTGTCAGGGGATCTGAATTCTAAACTCAGGTTTGCCACCAAATGACTGTGCGACAATAACCAAGTCACACTTGATCTCTGACCTCACGTTTCTTGAGCATGAAAATAGGATTTTAGATTGGCTGCCATCAGGGGCACCTCTTGGCTCAAAGATTGCATGTTTACTCTAGTAGATTCTATATTTGCATGAAAGTTATTAACCTTTGCTCTTCAACATGAATTGAGGAGTAAGTGTAGTTGTATTATATTAAAAGGGAAGATTCTGATCCATGCTGGGAAATTTCCACCATATATCAGTTAGATTCTTCGCCAGCAACAGATACTACTGTTAACTCTCATGAAAAAGGGTGGCTCAATGGAACAACAATGGGTAGTTCTCAGAATTAAAGGAGGATGAGTGAGTGTTATGAATGTCACGGACATGGGAAGTCAGGAAAAAAGGAGAGTCTGGAGTTCTCTGTGGAAGAAATCCATGTACCGTCTTTTTCTCATACAGCCTTAGGATGACCTGGCTCAAGCCTCTTGCCTTTCAAGTCCTCTCCATCAAGAGTGTTTCCATGAAGAGTGCAGCTGTGGAGAAGGAGAACCTGATTGGTCTGGCTTGGGCCACATGTCCTTTCTTGCGGCTGGGAACTGGAGAGTCCTATCATTGGCAACCCCACCAAAGCCACGTGGAGTGAGAGAAGGGAAGATCTCCAGAGGCTGACAAAATGGGGTCCCTATGTAGCCTGATGTCAGCTCAGGAAATTCGCCTTCCACCAAGAAGCCATGGCCACTGTGAGATGTTTGTCCTCCAGCTAATGGAAAACAATTGGAGTTTGTCCTGTTAAGCTTGAAATAGGCCAACACTGCCACGGTATGAGCAGGTATGCCTGTCTAGTTTCTCCAAGTACAGCATCTAACTCCAAGCCAGGCACTCTGTTTGGCCCTTGACTTTTGAACTTCTGAGAAACAGGCTGCTTCCTTACAAGCAGAAACCAAGTCTCAGAGAGGCTGAGCTGTCCAAAGCTATACAACAAGTAGGAAAGCTGGGATTTGAACCCATGTTTGTTTGGCTGCAAAGTCTGACACTATTCATTTTACCTGGAACTGACAAGGCAGGGGAGCAGAGGTGTTTTTCAGCCTTTGATGCAGCAAGGCCTGGAATGCTCGGGGCTGGCATGGAAAGTTTTGCTTTGGTCTTTCCCTTCCAAAGAAGAGAGCCTAGAGGCAGAGAAGGAATTTCAGAGAGGAGTAAGGAGACTTAAGACCTCACTCTTTCCTAAACACTGTTCATACATCTTTAGAAGCTTTTACCAAGGCTTTGGAAGTTCATAGGTTTGCTAAGTAAAGAGAAGAAAACAAATATAATTCTTAAACTTCAAAACTGGGGAGGGAGAGAAAATGCAATCATATTCAATCTTCTCTAATTCGTTTACTCCTTAAGGTTAATTTATATTCCATAAAGGAGCTAGGTTGAATAATAAAACAAACAAACAAACCTAAAACCATCTTAACAAGGTAGAAGCTATATACCCCTTCTTCTGAAAGGTAGTTTCTATTTCTGCCTCATTCCTACAAGATGAGGATGAACGGCCTCAGGTTTCCTTTTCTCAGATACAATACTGACTCTTCCATGCACATGTGGCTGTTGATGAATCTGTGATCTGACTCTCATTGATTGACACCACTGCAGTGACAGGCCTCTCGTGCTTTCCCAACCAGTAGACTATATAGTCCAAATTTCCTGTTTCAGATCAGAAAACTTAGGACCAGAGTGTAGAGGTGATTTTTTTTTTTCAAAATCACTATCAGGAATAAAATATGAAAACACACACACACACTAGTGTATCTGTGTGTGCATGTATGTATGTCTTAGTTTAGAGTTGAGATAGTAAGTAGATGTCTTCCTGCCAACTCGACCCATTGGTACAGTGACTACCAGAACCACTGAGCAGTGACAGCTTGTGAGGCCACATCCAGGCCCAGCAGGAACAACTCCTGTGATCAATTGCTAATGTCTGCTGCTGTCACAGGAGACTATGTTTTGAGTATTTATTGACTAATATAGTAAGACTCTGATTCAAAATAGGTAAGATCAAAGTTAAAAATCTGTGAAAGGGAAATGTGAGAGAAAATGGCAGAAAAAATAAACTTGCTGCATACTTGTCATGGAACAAGGCTTATAGCTGGCTCCCTTCCTACAGTAGCAGCTTCCTTGCCCTATCACTGCACTGTTCCTGTCCTTTGACCCTCTAGGGCTTTAGGGAACTTCTTAGATTCTGAGACTGGGGTGACTGCTGAAGCCTTTTCTGTCAGCCTGACACTTATCAGCGCACACTTTAATTATCAGCTAGTACCTTATACCCACTAACACAGTGGTTCTCAAACTTTGCTGTCCATTACAATTATCTGGGGAGCGTTCAGATCTCTCAATGCCCAGGTGACAATACAATTAAATAATGGCTGGGGATAGGAGCCAGGAATAGATACTTTTAAAGATTCTCAGGTGATTTCAATATGCAGCTAATTTAGGAACCATTTGGCTAACATCTAAGCAAGTAAGATCAGAGATAGTGCACAGAAACACAGCAGTAACACATGGGTGGGAGCACCAGAACTGAAGTTCCAGTTTGTAATTCTGTCGGCGGGGAGGGTCACCCAATTCTGGCAGAGTCAATGAAGGGCCTTCATGTGAGGATTTCTAGAGATCCCTTAGCTCATATTTGAGAAAGCAGCACTTATGTAGAAGGAAGTCCCTGACTTATAAGAGGTGGGATAAATTTCAAATGTAAACAGATTTACATAACTTTAAATAGACTCATGAATGACAAGTAATCTTGTTATTAGAAATATGGAAGGTCAAAGGTAGAAAAAGCACAGGATACTATTTAATCCAACGCATTCATATTATGGATGGAGAAACTGGGGCCCAGACAGAGAAAAGCACTTATGGCCACTCATTAAATTAATGGTTGTTCCAGAACTTTATACAAGGTCTTCAAACCCATATGCCACTATTGATTCTACCGTCCCTCATCATCACTCTGCCTTTTCTTTGGAACCTAACATGTCCAAAATGGAACTAGTTATTCCCACACTCCCAACCCCATCTTCCCCAACTCCCAAGGGACTTGCCCCAAATTGGTGGTCATCTTTGACTTCTCCATGCCCATTCCTCCCTACAGCCAACCCATTGGCAGGTCCTTTAGAGTCTACCTCCAAAATATACCATCCTTCTGTCCACATCTTGTTATCTTCATTGTCATCACTCCTATTCAAAGCTACTCAACTCTTGCTTGAATCATTGTTACAGCCTCTTAACTGGGCTCCTGGCCTTCCACCTGGCCCATTCTCCACACAGCAGCTCACTTTGCATTCTTAAATATATAAATCGGATTATGGATTAAATATATTATGGATTAAATATATTCAATATATAAATCAGATTATTGTTTAAAAAACATTTCAAAGGGTTCCCACTGCACTTAAAATGAATTCAAACTACTTCCCAGAGCCTGCAGATCTGAACGGTCTGGGCTCTCGCTCTCACCTCAGCTAAGACCATTTTCCACTTACCAAGCTTCAGTAACACCATTTTCTTTCCATTCCGAAAGCTCTCTGAATCCTCTCTAGCCCCAGCACTTCTGCCCAAGATGTTTCCTGACTAAACAGTTGCTCCCTCCCTGCCACACTGCTTTCACTTGGCCGGCTCTCTCTCAATCTTCAGAGCTCAGCTTAAAGGACCCTTCTCGCTCTTTTCCTGAGCACCCTATCTAAGTTAGGTCTCTCTCTGCTATATCCCATCTTGGCCCCTTTCTATTTCCTTTCTAACATTTAATATTACTTGTAATTATTTCCTGTATGCATTGGTTTTTTTTCTTATCTTTCTCCTCTGCTAGAATATGAGCTCCACAAGGGCAGAAAGCACACATACACACACATCTGGCTTATTCATTATTGTATCTATTTCTGGCATCTAGCAGAATACCTTTTGGAAGGAATGAAGGAAGGAAGCAGGGTGAACTAAAATAAAATCTTAAGCCTCCCAGCTGACTGAATGGACCCCCTTTTGGCCAAGGGGACCCCAAAAATACCCTAAAGCTTAGCTGCTGGCCATGAGAAGGGAGGTCAGACACGCCTTGTCGTGCCCTCTTCCCTTCTTAGAGATATCTTTGGAACTCATTGACAGGCCTAAGGCTATACAAGGCAAAGCTTAAACCACACCTGCAGGTCATCAATTTACTTACCAGGTCACTTGAGTCCGGATATATGTCTGGTGGTTTGTCTCTGATTAACAGACTTCCTTAACTTAAAACATTCCAAGCCTTTAGATAAAGCTTCATTTCTTTAACCAACAACAAATCAAAGAATCCTTTAAACCTGCCTATATCCTGTAATGCCCCACTTCGAGATGTCCTGCCTTTTGGGGCCAAACCAATATATGCCTTCCACATATTGATTCATGACTCCCTGAAGTGTAGTAAAATTTTTGTCTCCCTAAAATGCATAAAACCAAACTATAACCCAACCACAGCAAGACCACTTGCTCAAGGCTTCTTGGGTGTGGCTCTCTGGGACATGGTCACATGTATGTGGCTCAGAATAAACCTCCTTAAATTATTTTACAGAGTTTGGGTTCTTTTCCATTGACAGAAGGAAAGAAGAGAGAAAGGAGAAAACGACATTATCATAACTTAAGTTGTCTTCTTGGTAGCTTCAGAATAAGGCTGGATAAATGGCCAAATCAGGACTAGACTCCAGTCTCCTGGTAAAATCATGTCAACGATATTTACTCATATTGTGCCACTATTGAAGGAAATTAAGGAAAGTGTGGATCCTCCCAGAGTCTCTTGGTATCCCCATGGAGATATACTCCTGGAATGACAAAATTCTAACTCCTTTTTATGAGAGATGCCATGAAGAGTTTCAACAGCTCTGACTACAGCTTTGGCTACAGAAAGCATCAAGCTATAAATGAAGAAGTACTTGCTCTTGTTTCAATTCTGACTCTGCAGTTTCTTGTGTGATATGCCTGAGCCTCAAGTTCCTCATCTGTCAACTGAGGAGAAGCCTATTCTGACCATCACTGGAATAACAGCAAGGAATAAATGAGTGAAAGAGGATTTGAAAATTTTACCATGTTGCCGGCATACATCAGAACAATTAATATTACTGCTATTGCTATCACCTTTATGATTTACAAAACATTCCACTCTCCCAAGCCTTCCCTTTATCCCTCTCTTTCTTCTCCCAGCCCTAGCATTTCTTCTTTGTGTCATAATAATGACTATGATGAGAATAAATGGGAGGAGGGCAGGGGAAAGAATAGTTACCATTTATTGATGATTTTCTGTATGCCAGACTCTCTGTAGATAGTAATTCTAATCTTCACCAATTCCCTATGAAGTATCACAATTCCTGTCCTATGGATGAGAAAACCAAGGCTCAGAGGTAGGTTAAGTAAACTCCCTCACTCTCCTTTTAGCACAGTAGGTGAATAGCAAGCTAGGATTCAGATGCAGGTCCACCCAACTCCAAAGCCCCCGCTTTTCTGGCCATGCCATGCTATCTCCACAGATTAATGGAAAAAGCATCTGGGAAGAGAGAATAAAAACAAGCCACACCAATACTCATGCTGTAGTCACATTCACAGCTCACTGCTGATTATCGTATTTTACTACCAAAGTGGCTGCAAGAAATCATTTTAGACAAAGAGAAGGGTGGGAGAACCACATCTGTTTGCAAGTGGTCCATATATCTGGCCATGTTTATGCAAACTTTCTTTTATTGTGGTAAAAAACACATGACACAAAATTTACCATTTTAAAGTGTGCGATTCTGTAGCATCCGTACATTTACAATGTTGTGCGACCATCATCGCTATCAAGTTCTAAAATTTTCATCACTGCAAAAGGAGACCCCATAGTGCCCATTAAGCACTTACTTCTCAGCATCCCCATTCCAAACCTCCAGCCCCTACCTCTCTTCTCTCTGCTTCTACGGATTTATGCAAACTCTCTTAGTTCCTTCCTGTTTAATCACTAGGACAAGACCATTGAAAGATCACTGTTTCAGAAAACCGCAGCTCACTCTCTGCTCAAGGTTCTGCTACAGCATTTTCACCTGGCTCCCCAGGGAGCCACCTGCTAATTACCTAATTGAAGGGCACAGGAGCTGGTGAAGAGTCAGCACCTTCCCCCAGGGGAGCCATTGCGCCAGCAAATGAAGATGCTTAAGAACATTCATGCCCATTAGAAGCCGTCCAGATCTCTGGGGAACATTCGGGGACACAGGTAGGCAGGACTGCGGGGGGGATACAGTGGAATGAACAAAGAGTTTGGAGTAGGGCAGAGCTGAAGCTGAATCCTGGCTCTTCAACATGTTAGTTACGTGACCTTGATCAAGTCACTCTATGCCTCTGTTTCCAAAAATGTAAAACTGATATGGTAAAACCTACCTTGCCAGGGTTAGGGCTCCGAGGTTAAAAGAAGATTAAATGAGGCACTTAACACATGTTTACTATTAATTTTTGGATACCTGTTAACTCAGGAGGAAGTTATATCTACTGAACATATGAAAATTAAGATATGATAGATAAGATAGATAAGGACCTATCTTTACCATTTGGAAAAATAGACAGGTGTTATGTTTCCTGTACTGAAATGAAAAACAAATTTATCATATTTTAGGTCAAATCTTTTCATTCCTCTCTGTGTTCATTGGTCCAGGGTCAGAAACCAGGGTTCCCTGGCCAGCACATTTTTAAACTCCTTAAAGACATCCATTTGCCTTTCTTTATATTGGATAAAATTATATCAAACATTAGAATTACAATTATTACAACTTTCAGTCTTCTTCAACATATATTATTTTGTAAAATGGAGGAAATACATTATCAGAAACAAACCATAATCTAGACACTGTGCTAGGTTTAGTTCAGGAGTTATTTTTTTACATGCTGGGCACCCTTCTGGGTATTGAGGTTAAAAGATCAATAAAACAAGCATGGTGTAATCAGGTGTCTTGATTCCAAATCCCAACTCCACTACCTGCCTGACTTGGAACAAGAATTACTTCATCAAGGACCAACTTATCTATTCAATAGAGCCGATAATAGCACTAACTTCATAGGTTATTTTGAGGATGAAATGAGATAAACTTTATAAAGTATTTAGCACAGAGCTCCAAGTAAGCATTCAATAAATGTGAGCTTTTAACACTACAGCATAACATTGAATAATAAGCAAACACATTAACACACAGAGATGAGTTCTGTTGGCCAGAATCCCTGGGAGCCCAAGTCCAGGATCGGATTCTGGAGGAGATGCTGTCTTACAGGGTGAATATAAATTAACGAGATGGAGAGGGGGAGGTAATTCCCAGAGGAGCGAACAGCTCAAGCAGATGCAGGAGGGCATGGAGCAGTGCCCTGAGTGACAGGAGCGACCAGCAGCCTGGGGTGAGGGAGCAAGAGACAGACGCAGAACCAGATGAGGGCAGCTCCGGGCTCCAGGGGCCACACTGAGATTTGGTCTATATCCTGAGGGCAGTGGGGATCCACCGAAAGGTTTTAAGCAGGGGAGTGACACGTTCTGCTCTGCATTTTAGAAAGATCCCTCTGGCAATTGCATGCAGGATGAATTTAAGAAAAAGAGTTCAGGAAGCAGGGAGACCAATTAGGAACTGTGGGAAGAGTTCAGAAGAGAGATAATGGCAAACTGAACTAAGGCGATGGTGGCAGAGACAAAGAGGGAAAGAAAGTATAAAAAATATTTAAAGGTTAATTCCAAAAGATGTGGATATTGATTGGATTAGAGGTGGAGGGAGAGTTTGCCTGGAGGTTTGCAGCTGGGTGTCGGTCGGGCCCTGTACTCTAATAGGAAACACTAGAGGTGGAGAAGGTTTTAGGGGGAAGATGAGGAGTTCCCTTTTGTCAAATAAAAGGTATCACGTATTGGGGGTGGCTGGCCCTGATGTGTCACTCAGATCCCCCACCAAGCGTGAAGCCCTTAGCTGTCTGTCCTTTCAGAGGATTGCCTCGGCTGAAGAAATGTGCCTCCCTCCAGTGGCTGGTGGGAGCAAGGGCTGCCTCACTCAGGCCAACTCGGGACAACCCTGGGGGGCATCTCAGCTTTAGGGCTCCCTGGGGGGCCTGCATCTGTCCGGTCCCACCTGCTTCCATTCCTTTCCCAGATGTGGATCCCATATGAACCACCTGCCTGCTAATATTCGCCTCAGTATCTGCTGCCTGAGGAGCACAACCTGCGACACAAGCAATAGCTCTCTCACTCCGCATGATAGCCCTGGAAGAGTATAAGCTAAGAGAACAATCTCTATTTAATAGCTAAGGAGACTGAGGCTCAGTTGGGAAATTGGGCTCAAGGACATCAGGGTACTTAAAGACGGATCAGAATGAGAATCCTTATACGTTCTACTCTGTTTAGCTACCTGCTTTCTCACTGTACCTTTAAGCAAGGTGCTCCAGCGTGGCTGCACCTGAAAACCACATAAGGAGGTTTATTTTAAGTACCAGTGTTTGGAACCCAGCACTAGAGAGTCTGATTCAGTGTGTCTGGGATGGGGCCCACTGTAATTTATTAGAATCCCCTTGGTTGCAAGTGACAGGCTGAAATCAGTCTTAGCAACCAGAAAAGTGTGTTGGGGGAATAATTTTTAAGGATGAGGTCAAAGGGTTTCTCATCGACGTTAAGGATATAATGCAGTTGAGCCTCAGAAATGACAGAACTGGATACTCAAGTGCTTACAGAAATCATATTCTTTTTCTTTCTCTTTTTCTGTTTGTATGCCTGCTTCAGTTCTCTCATACTCCTTCCTTGAAGCATCATAACATTCATGACTAAAACAAAAATGACCACAGCTGTGGTTTGAATGCGTTGCCCCTCCCAAAAATAATATGTTGGAAATCTAATCCCTAATGAAACATTGGCGAGAGGAGGAGCCTAATGAGAGATAATTAGGCCATGAGGGCTCTGCCCTCATGAATGAATTAATAGCGTTGTTGGAATCGGTTAACTCAGCAATGGGTTCCTTGTAAAAGAACGAGTTCACCCTCTCTTGCTCTCTTTCTCCCCTTCCTTGGCCCTTCCACCATGGAATGATATGGCAAGAAGGCTGTCACCAGATGCCAGCCCCTCAATCTTGGACTTACCAGCCACCAGAACTGTGAGCCGATAAATTCCTATTCATTATAAATTACCCAGTCTCAAGTATTCTGTTATAGCAGCACAAAATGAACTAAGACAACTGCCAGCAGCTTTCAAGCTTTATATCTTACCTGTACAGACACCCAAAGAGAGACCAGCTTCTCTTTCCCAAGACTAGAATCAAAATCCCCGGGAGACACTCTGTGAACCCAACTTTGGTCAGGTGTCTGATTGCCCCAAATCAATTGTGTCTTAGTGATGAGGTCACAGTGGAATATAGATAATTAATCCTTCTGCAATGGTTTTGACTGGGGGAGGGGGTAATTCCTTGCAAAGGGATGCTGAGCAGACAATTCGAAAGCTGCCCACTGCATCACCGCACTCCATCCCTAAGGCCCCCATGTCTCCTTCCTTCCACATTGCTAATCCTGACGGACTTGATTTGAGATTGTCCCTACTAGTGGTTTAATTTTATGTGTTCTTGATGCTGAAGAGGCTAAAGAGGAAAGAAAGCCAATTGGAATCAAGAATATAAAATCGGAGAAGTCTATGATATTGGAGACAGAGGAAAAGGCTCCCAGAGATTGTCCTGCTCAAACCTTCCCATTTTTCATTTCATTTGGGAAAGCTGAGGAGCAAAGAAGCTCAAGACTTTTCAAGGGTCACACAGTGAGTTAAAATTAGGCAGAGATAAAACTAGGATCCACCTTTTCAGACTGTCGGTGTAGTGTTCTGTTCTTTAAAATGGAAAACAGAAAAAAGCTTGAAGCAATTACCAAATGGAAGGAATTCAAAAATTAAGGTAAAATACCTCTGAGATAAAGTAAATCAATGGAAAATTGGAACTTGATTTGTACAAATTTGATTTATATGCTATTTTTCTCAACATGTACTTATTCCATAAATCAAGGACAGCCCACGACACTGACACTATGTCTATTGCTCCTATAATTCCAAGGTACCTACCATGACGAGTAATCATGAGGCAAATATATTATTTTCATATTAAATTGAAGCAATAGGTGGCTTAGTATTTGTCATACAGATCCTTAATTAACAGGCCAATTGCTTGGGGCTTTAAGAAGGATTATCAGACAAGGATTATAGAGGTAGTATGGTCAGGAAGAAAGTTCATTGACTAAGGCTATGGTTTGAATGAGTCCCCCAAAAAGTATGTGTTGGACACTTAATCCCCAATGCAACAGTGTTGGGATGTGGGACCGAATGGGAGGTGTCTAGGTTATGAAGCTCCACCCTCATGAACAGATTAATGCTGATTCTAAGAGGGCCTGAGGCTGTGAGTTCAAT
Organism: Avahi laniger; assembly: GCA_963575035.1. NCBI lineage: Eukaryota > Metazoa > Chordata > Mammalia > Primates > Indriidae > Avahi > Avahi laniger. The sequence goes on from CAUYSK010006577.1 coordinate 19,539, forward strand.
TTCTCTGCCGTGCCCTCACCGTCTTGCCTTTCCCCATTCTGCCTTGGGTTGCCACAGCAAAAAGACTCTCACCAGATGTGGTCCCTTGATCTTGGACCTCCCAGGCTTCGGAACTGTGAGCCAAATAAATTTCCGTTTATTATAAATTACGCAGTCTCAAGTATTATGTGATAGCGCAAAACAGACTAAGTCAACTAGGAAGGAGGAGAGCTGAGTTCTAACCCAATCGCATCCCTGATTCTGATCCACCAAGCCAGTCATTTCCTTCCTCTGGACTCCAGTCACCATATCTATAAAATGAGTTTGAACTAGAAACGCATTTCTCCAACTTTAACTTTGCGATCTCATCATTTCCCCAGTAACTGTATGCCAGCTGTGTCATCATTTTTTAAATACTTTTTTTTACATCAACCCATTTTAAAACTTCAATTTTAACAAGAAACCTTTTATCACCATTATAAATGGAAAAGCAACATCACTTACGTTAATTGAAGATACCTATATAAGCACATATGCAATTACGTGAGATGATAGATATGTTAATTTACATCACTTCATTATGCATACTAAAACATGTTGTAGACCTTAAATATATGCTGTAAAAGTAAATAAATGAATGTTCACCTGGGTTCCACAAAAATATCCTCTTCACCAACAGTGATGCGTGTACCCCATTTGGGGGATCTCTGGGCTAAACAATCTCTAGGGGTTCCAGCTCCAATTCACCATGGCTCTTAGGAGCAGGCAGGGACCTCACACATAAGAAAATTTTCTGAAACCTCCCACTTCCTGTTGCTGGACCTAGTTCTCTACTGTGTTCTTCCTACGGCTGCAGCCCACAGTCCTGGCCTAGGCTTGATTCCTTGTCTTCTCACGGGCACCTCACTCCAAACCCTGCTGGCAGATTGACTCTGAGAAAGACTGACCTGGTAACAGCTTCCCGTTTTGTCCAAGTTTGGGAAACTCTGGATTTTACCGGAGGACGGTGCCTTCACATGCACACACAGTTTCTAACTTCAGTGTTGGAACTTCAGGCAGCTCTAGCAAAGGATATGGAAGAAACCACAGGCAGGACTTTTCAAGTTTCATCTATGCCTCTCATTCTATTGCCTACTACATCCACCCTTTATTATTCCCTTCCTTTCTCCCTTCCTATTAACTTATGTATCTATTTATTTTTCTTTCTCTCTCTCCAGTCTTTTTCTACACACCGTCTTTTCATTTTCTGTTTCCCAACTCCATTTGACAATGACATGGGAAGTATTCCCTCCGCGCCTTCTCTATGCAAGCGTTGTGCTGGTCTCCCCACTGCCTGCCCCTCAGCTTTCTCCACCCCATTCGCCCATCTATGAAGTCTCCCCCAGCCCATCTACCTTTCATCCACCCGGTATCCATTCAGCACCCACTTCTCCACCTCTGCCTGCTTCTTTCCTATCCTCCCCTTCCAGCCCTTGTCAAATGCTGACTGATCAGGCACAAAATCCCTCAGAGGAGCTGAAGCAAGGAAAAAGAGTACTGAGTCCAGAAACACTTATGACAAACGTCCCAGATTAGGCTGGCGCTCAGGAGAGTATGTGGGCTGCAAAAAAGACCACCCAGGCAGATTCCCAGCACCAGCCTCCAGCTCTAGCAGAGGAGTTGCCGGCATGGAGATGGGGAGGGTCAACCCCTGTCTGACGGGCAATCGCGCCATCAGCTTCTTGCTCCAGGAGTGGCAGGTGGACATGGCAGATCCCAGCCCAGTCTCTGGCGCAGACTCCAGGCCTGGTCAGACAGCTCAGCTCTGGATGTCCCTAGACTTTGCAGAGGCTGAAGAAACTATTTCATGTAGACTCCAGTGATGGAACCACAGGTGAGGAGAGTTGAGAATGCTCAGAGAGCTCAACCAGCCTGCCCTTCCCTTCATAGGTGACAGAAATGATGCCAGGAGAAAGAATGTGCATTGTTTATATCCCAATCACAGGGAAGTTAGTGGCCAAAGGGGAGCAGAACCCAGGTTACCAGACAACTAGGCTCCATGCATCTGTTCCTAAAGCTTTTCCACCTGCTCTCCCACCTCCCTAAAAGCCCCTCTGGATGAATTAAATGCTGGACGTTTGCACTTTCTGCAAAGAGAGAGTCTGATTAAATATTTAAGGTAATGGATATCCCAAGTACACTGATTTGATCTTTACAAATTATGTGAATGTTTTAAATTATCACAAATACCCTGAAATTAGGTACTTCTATTATGCATCAATAAAATTGTTAAAGAAGAGTCTAATTAGGCTGCTCCATTTTCCCCACTGTCTGAATTAGATGCCCTGTCAAGTCAGTACAAAAAAATGACAAAACACAATGATTTATTGAGTGTTTACCACAAGTACTTTGCTAGGTACTTTACATGCATTATCTCATTTAAACCTCACAGCAATCCTCTGGTGTGGGTATTAATATTATCCTCAATTTGCAGATGAAGAAATGGGGCTTTCAGAGGTTACATAAGGCCATATATTTAGCAATCCTTAGGACCAAACTGAGCAGCTCACATTCTTTATAACGGGGCACAGGCAATAATGGTGAGCAGCTGTATAACTCAAATGCAGGACAGATAGGATGATTTATTACTACTATAAATCCATAAGCAGCTTCTAGAAGTCTGGAAGACTGCACTTTCTTCAGTGTAAATGTTGTTTTTTTAACGAGTCTGGAAGAGGGATGCTGCAGCATATAATAGCCCCTTTGCAAGAGAGTGAGGTATTAAAGATGAAAAAGAACAATGAAAGAGCTGTTACTTCTAGAAGATAACAGCTTCAAGAAAGTTGAGATACACCTCATGCTGCTTACTGTTCTCTCCTAACACATCACGTGGCACATAGTAGGTGCTCAGTAAATGTTTCTTTTTTTTTTATTTCAGCATATTATGCGGGTACAGATGTTTAGGTTACGTATTAAATATTTCTTGAATGAACAAATGATCCCTTAGAAGACGATGAGTCCCTAAAAGTACCCTAACATCAGGCTTATCAACCCTGAAATGTCCAGCTTCCAGAAGCTTCAGCATATTATTACATTCACAATAAGGATCACAATGATCATTTATATTCACACAGCATTTAACAAGGTGCTTCACATTCATTATCCTTCATGCTCTCTTCACTGGATTGATGGCTTCTTAAGGGCATGTGTCTTGTCCACTTCCTCTCTGTATCCCTGAATCTCTCATGACACTTAGACTGATGACTGGCATTCATTCAGAACATCCATATGCCAGGTGCTGGAGTTACAGTGGTGAGCTAATGTGCATAACCGATTCACATAAAATAACCAACAAAATAAATTATAACTACCACCAGGAAGGAAAAGAGCAATTATGGGAAAGAGAAAGAAAAATCACAGCTCTAATTCAGATTGAGATAGGATCATAAGAGATTTCTTGGGTCTCTGAAATTTCATTTATCTGAATTTTATGTCTAGTAACTATGTTCTCACTTTCCTGTATTGTTCATAGCACTGGGAACTGAGAAGGTGTTTCTGAATGGTGTTGAAGGATTGGCTTCCTCCTTGGCTACCTGGCTGGTTCACTTATTCCTTCTCTTCCTTTTCTCTTTATTCCTTTTATTCATTTATTTATTCAATTATCAAACATCTATTCAGCACCTAAAATTTTCCATGCATCACGCTGATGTTAGGAATATAGCAGTGAGAAAAACTGACACGGCCCCTGCCTTTGTCATGCTTACGGCCTTGTAGGAAGAGGCATGGTAATCAAATAACGTCTTAGGATGACAGAGAAAATTGCTTAGAAGGCTGATTCCATGGTTCTATGAGTGTGTTTAACATGGTGGTGTGATCGGATGTGGGACTAGAAGCCTCCCTGAGGAGCTGAGAGACTGAGCTTTGAGGAGGTTAGGACGTATCCTGGACCAACACTGGTGGGTGCAGAGCTCTACAGTCACTTATAGTCAGACCCTGAAATCATGGGTTGGAAATCAGTGACCTTCATGCCCACACCGTGAGGAGGGCAGGGCAGATTCTGTTGCAGTAATCTATTTTTTAATAGATGAGAAAGAACTGTGGCTTGAAGAAGTTTAGTGAGTCGCTCAGGCACCTTGAAACAGTAGAAAATTGGAATTTGAGCCTAGGTGTATAGATGGAAAATCTCTCCAGCATTTTCCACACCCTCCTGGCCAGAGCCACCTGGCTACCCTGAAAGTATCTGATGCTTGACTGATTAATCACCACCAGACAAGCTTCAGGCATATGCAACACTTAGTAAAATCATGGTTAGAGATGATTCTGCCCATTTCTCACGGTTAGAAATAAAGGAGTAGTTGGGGCCAAGATGAGGGACTAGACGCAGGCTGCGCACGCCGCTCTCGAGGACGGAAAGTTGCAGATAGATGCACACCTGGGGATGGAGGGAGCACAGCGAATCATCAGAGACGTGGCGGGAGACACTCAGAGCGAGGGAGACAGAGACAGGGAGATCCACTCACCAAGATCAGAAGGAACCTGAGGGAGACGTCTACAAGTGGGGAGGCGGCAAAGGAGAGAACCCCAGGGCCCCACGCTCCCCACCGCAGACACTGCCACTCGAGTTGTGAGGGGCTCCCCACCACTACCGTGGGCCTCTGCACCGATCGGGGAACTACTGGAGACTGTATGATACAGTTGCATCGAGAGCAGGTTCAGCAGGGTCCCGCTGGGCTCTGTGCCCAGGTTGCCAAAGATGATGCCACTCTGAGCTTTCGGGTCTGGAGCACTGGTCTACACAGAGACAGGCTTTGCTGCAACTATCCCCACATTGCCCCTTGCCGGGCGAGGGAGGGAGCAGGGAGAGCAGACACACTCACACACCATGACTAGGAGCCAGGCACCCCCCACACCAGGGAATTCAAAGGAGAAGTGCCATGGCAGCAGCCCCAGCGGGACCTGTGTAAAGACAGAGCCCCACCAGCCCACACGGCCCAGCACAACAGGCCCAGTTATCATTTCATGATCATCCCCTTTCACAGAGGAAGACGTGTGCAGCCCGGAGAGCAAAGAGGCCTTGCCTGGCATTGCACAGCTGGGTAAAGTCTGAGCCTGGACCAAGTCCCGCTTCCCCGTACCAGAGGCAGGGTGCTTCCACTGAGCCATATACTCTTTAGGTAAAAACACAAATCCAAAATGGCAGTGGGAAACAGTGTCCATCCCATTGGACACTGCGGCCTGAATTCCTGGGATCACAAATCACCATTCCTTCTTCCCCCGACCCCTCCCTGCTGCGCCAGGAGTTCCTGGCCCGCTGCAGCACCCAGAGGTACTAACAGGGAGAGCAGGCTTGTCAGGTTTCCGCTCTCTTCTCTCTGCTGGGGCAGCACGTTTCCATGAAAATAGGACAGAAAGGAGGAGGAGGAGGAGTATCAGTATGATCTTTATCATCATTTATCTGGAGCAAACTTGAATTGGTTTCCTTGGGAGGAAAACTTCCCCCGAAAACTGACAAGGAAGCAGAAGATAGGATAGACATTCAGACAGTCCAAAACAGGCACGAGATGATAAGAATCCTTTACACTCATGCCGGGCCTTAAAGTTCTCAAAACTTTTCATGTATGTCACCTGATTTGATCCTCAGAAGTCCTGTGAGGCAGACAGGATAGGGAGTCTTATTCTTAGCTAGGGAAGCTGAGTCAAGGGGAGCTATCGAGGTCATATAATGTCAAAGCCATTTATGTACTTATTTATTCATTCATTCAGCAAATATTTACTGAGTAACTACTATGTACTAAGCCTGCTTTAAGCATGTGGAGATATACAAGACACTGACCCTGGCCTCAAGGAACACACATTAGTGGGGAAGTCCAGAGTAGACACATAATAGGAAATTCTAATACAGTATAGTTAGTACAATGATATAAATATATGTGTCAGGAATTAAGAAAGAGAAAAAGTAATAGGGAAAAGAACTTAGTCTGAGTAGTAATCAGGGAAGGCTTTCTGGAGGAGGCGACACCTGAGATTTGAAGGCTAAAGAAGAGTGATCCAGATGAAAGGGTTGGAGAGACAGCGTAAGCAAAGGCATGGCCTGGAGAAAAAGTTTAAGAATAAAATACTAGGATGGGAAGCCAAGGCAATTATAGAATTTGATCTTGAAGTACCTTGAATGCCTTGCTAAAGGACCTTGATTTTAGCCCATGGTGACTGAGGGCGGGGACGAGGGTATTGAAGAGTTAGGCAAGGGGATAATACACCTAGTTTCATTTGGATTAGAACTCGGGTTTGATTTTCTGGTACAACACTCTGGGACCCAACCCCTTCTCTTCGCCAGCACTACCCTTCCTCTCGCCTTGCTGGGGCCATGTAATCAGCTCTCATGACTAGGCCAAGCCTTGCTTAGGCCCCTGCAGCCCACCAGCCCCTAGTCAGGGCCACCTGAGAACCCAGGATTGGCCACTGCAGGTGACAAAGCCTCTAAGGCCACATATCCATTTTTTAATTTAGTGCCCTGGTTCTGCTTATGGGGCTGTCGCCTTCTCCAGACCCAAACCTCAGCCTGCTCTCGGCCCTTAGCAGAATCCTCCTACATGGCTAGTCCTCTCCATCCGCTGGCTCTAAGTCCTGCTCCTCCCTCCCACCATGGCGATGGCCCCCGGTGCTGCCAATTCCTTTCCTTTAGCCCCAGGGGCCCAGGGCCTGAGTCAAGAATGCTTGCACCTCGCCAGCCTGGACTCTGCTTTCACAGATTCTCGCTTACCTGGACTTTGTAGTTTATGCACAAGTCCCTCACCTCTGAAATACGTCTCACATGCCCTCGCCCCACACTCCTTTCACTTTTTCTATGCTGCCACACTCCCAGGCTTCGCTGTGGCCTGACAGCACCTTCTTGTCCTAGTCCTACCACAGGCACGAGACTGAAGCCTCCTCCAGACTCAGGAGAGAACAGAAGCCTGAGCCACCATCTGTCCCCAAGTCATTTGAGGAGCAATTCAGACAGTAAGCTTGGAGAGAGGAAAAGGACCTTTTGGCTTCTGGAAAGGCAAACAATAAGGAAATCAAGTTCCAAGAATAGTTACTGTCTCCTCCAGTCAAACTTGGCTTAAGAAGAATTTGCTCAGTGATGGGGATTTTGCAGACAACTCAATGATGACCAACACCTGTTCTCTAATGCCTGAAGGGCCACCACTCCTTGCACTGACAATCTTCACTGTGACAAAGATTCTTTGCTTGGCCAAAGTTTAGTCGGGCTCCTGAATCTTCTCCAAAGTCTATCTGTGTACTTCTTTGTAAAATCTAGTTTTAGCAAAGAACGCTGCTAAGTCAGTTTAGCAAGAACCCTCCCATTCTCTATATCAGATCACCCTCAACATCTGATCAAGTTCCTCAACTGCCACCATTCCCCAGATCATGTCTGATGGCCCCAGCCTGTCTTCAGCAAGAATCCCGTTAGGTTGGTTTAACCAGAATCTCCCTTATCCCTGATGTTTCTTTTTAGTAATTTTCTACCTACCAACCTGTACACTATTCTTTGGCTATACATTCCCACTTGCCCATACTGTATTCAGAGTTAAGCCCAATCTCTCTCCGCAGTACAAGACCCCATTGCATTGTCCCTGTATCTATCACGGTGGCCCTAAATAAAGTCTCCCTTACCATGCTTTAACAAGTATCACTGAATAATTGTTTCTTTGACTGTTGTAAAGATGTCACAATTCCTCAGAGATGTGAACGGATCGAGCTTCATCCAGTATTCAACTGGTCTGGTGCTTGTCCCGAAAGCAAGGCGAGAGGACAGGTGGTGCTGGGCAAGAGGGTACCACAGTGGCAGAGGACAGCAGCTGTCTCTTGGAGCTAAAGATAAGCACAAGTTGGGCATGAAAAATACTTTGAACCTCAAAAGAAAGGGAACAAGTGTAACACAGAATAGGAAAAAAAAAATCATAAGGAAATGAATCAGAGGAATCTTGTTCTAGTGCCTACACTACCACTAAACTGTTGTCAGCTGGGTACATGACTGTTCTCTCAGAGCCTCGATTTCCCCATCTGGTGAGTGAGGGGCATGGACACCACAAGATGCCAACCTGGCTTTGACATTCTGTGCAGACCTGCACTTTACTTTCTGGATCCGTTGCCCTTGCTCCCCCAGAGAGAATGCGCCAGGCCTGCTGGTAACACGCGGAGGCCTGGTGCACAGTGTTGTACGGGGACATTGCATGGATACCCAGTGGCACCTTTGGAACGAGCTCGCCATCCACAATCGTGAGTGTCATCATTATTGGCCTCAAGGGGGAAGTTTGTTTCTTCCCTGCCCTTCGGATCTCAGCACAAGGTGAAAGGCTCTAGCTGCTTTCCCTGGGCGATGCGAGATCTACCTCTGAGAACACAGGGACACATCTATTTCAAGGGCTGCCTGCGACAGAGGAGAAATGGCCAGCCCCAGACACAGTATCATTGGGGTACTGTTCATCCATTTCACTAATCTGTTCTGAAATCTTACTATGTGATCCTACTATGTGCTCTGCCTGCCCCTCTGAATTTGTTCTCCAATTAGCCTCCCTTTCCTGGAATGCTTTCTATTTTTTTTTAACTTCTAAAATATCTTTTTATCATTGAAGTTCCCCCTATGGATAGTATCTTCCCTGTGAAGTCTTCCCTGACTTCACCAAACTAACCTCCCCGTTCTCGGCCCCAGGACACATCAATACCCACACTTCATGTCCGCTACCACCTGCCCTATTCTACAATCAATGACTTGTGCATCTCTCCTTCACCTGATAATTGCAAGCTCACTGAGCGAAAGGAAGATAGCCTCTCTGCATGGATTCTGACTTGCATATTTTCTCCATCAGAGATACACAAAGCAGGACAATCTGAATGGAATATTTGCTAGTCTGGTGGCTGTTGCCTGCTAACATTTGGCACACTACCGTCTCTCTCTCTCCACACTTATGGATTTAAATACCAATTCTAGGATGATTTTCCCAAAGTTTGTATTTTTACCCTGACTTGTACATTGAGCTCTTCATCTTCTATCCCCTTAGATGTCTAGCACCCATCTCAAATGCAAGATATCCAGTAAGTGGGGTGATAGGCTCGGAAAGGAGTATCCTAGCAGAGCAGCGGGGGATCTTCGGCCTGGATGACCAAGGCCTGCTGGTTGGACAGGCCATGAAGACTGCTGGGGCATCCTGCCCCCTTCCATGGTCAGCTAGGTCCCGAATTTTGGCCTGAAATCTTCATGCTTAGACAAGGAAAAAATAAGGACCTAATTTATCCATAATCTTCATGAGAAATAGTAGAAACAAATTCTTTACATAATTGGTATATAAATCATTTCAGATGTGAGTAATGATGCCAGGACAGGCAATTTGTTTTAAATATTAGAGAATTTTTAAGCCCAGTTTAATAGTACTTAAAACTCTCTCTAAAACTGGAATATGATCCTCTGGAAAGAAATGAGTTCCAGGGCACCAGAGGTATTCAATCTATGACCAGTTGGCCACGTGGCGGGATGTTAGAGAGGGGATTAAGTCATCGACCAAGGTTGGACTGGGTATGCTCAAAGGACCATTCAGGGGTTTGATTTTCGCTTGTCAATAAAAATAACAAAAAGAACGATGAAGCTGATGATGAAGATTCTGCTGCCACTGTGACTGATGTTTACTACAGTGATGGTCAACACTTATTGATCTCTATCCATGCTTGATTATAAGCGTTTTCATGTACGTGGTTGCTTACATCAATAATCTCAGTTAATCTTCAAAACAAGCCTACAAAGTGAGTATTATTACCTTTATTTATCAAATGAAGAAATGGAGGCATCAAGAACTTTAAAAACTTACCCAAAGTCACACAGTTAGTTAGGAGGCAGTAGGGCAGATATGTTAGTACAGCTCTATGTGACATGCACCTAACCATAACCTCATGTGATCAATTTTATGGATACAACTGCAGAATATGATTTATTCTTCTTTGGGTCCTAGGAAAGCTGAGAAAAAGATTGTGCTAGCAGACCTCTTGAACACAGGATATGCTGACTACTCGTGCATAAATGCATATTGGAATGACATTTACACTGGGGTGAATTAGAGCACGTAACCACCATAATTCAGAAGATGAGTTCTAGTGTGAGATAAATCATGGCCTTGCTATGTGACCCAGGTATATTGTTTTCTCTTTCCTATACAACTTCAGTGTAAAATGAAAAAGGGAAACCACACACATAATGGGCACGATACACACCGTCTGGGGGATGGACAGGCTTGAAGCTCTGACTTGGGTGGGGCAAGGGCGATATACATAACCTAAACATTTGTACCTCTGTAATATACTAAAATAAAAAAAAATTAAAAATAAAGAAAAAGGAAAACGAGATGATCTCTAAAGTCAGTTTGATAAGTGTTTAGATATTCATGGAATCTCAATTCTCATCTATTTATCCATCCATCTATTCATCTATCCATCTATATTTAGAAGTAAATAGCAGGTAAAGTATCTCCTTATGTGTATTTAGGCAAAACACAAATTCAGACATCCCCAAGCACTCCTTCCAACCAACGGGGATTTCTAACTATGGGTCAAATAAGGAATTGCAAGGTGTTTCCAAATAAACAGGCCAGAAACTCCAGGCAGCATCTATATCTCCTCTAAGAGCCCCCAAGAGTAAGAGGGAAAATGTGGCTCCTAAAATTACTTGTCCATTATTTAATGAAGCATCTACCATTTCCTAGTAAAAATCAAAGATCTTATACCTATACACTAAGGGCAGATGGTGTCCAGAGTATCACTACCACATTCTGCAAATAATCAGATTTCATTTTCTTCCTCAGGCCTTGTAACAGAACACTGTTCCACATTTGAAGACTACCATAAGCTATGAGGAGTGTCTTCTAAGTCAGAATCATGTGCACACATTTTTTGTCTAGGTGTCAATAAACTTTTATTAAAGGAAAAACTATCTTTCAAAGAGTCACTGTGCTGGTTTTTTGATCAACTGGCTGGAAGCCCTGATTTCCCATGTGGGTTTATATCATGAATCCACCAGAGGATTCTTTTAATTCAACTTTGATCTCCTCTGGGAGGCACACAAACAGCACTGCTGAGGTTCTGCCACCTTCTGGACATGTGACCTTGGGCCGGTTCCTCCACCATCTAAACTTTTTATTAAATCTCAGAATATTATGGGAGTACAAACATTTTAGTTACATTTAATGCCTTTGCCTCACCCAAGCCAAGGCTACAAGCATGCCCTTCCCCTATGCAGTGCTCTCCACATCCATTAGTTGTGCGTTTACCCAGCCCCACCACACCCCTCCCATCTGACCGGCACCCAGTGACTATTACTTCTACGTGAGCACCTTAGTGGCGATCAGTTAGTACCGATTTGATGGTGAATACATGTGGTGTTTGTTTTTCCATTCTTATGATACCTTACTTCGAAGGATGGGCTCGAGCTCTGTCCAGGATAATATAAGAAGTGCTAGCTCACCATTATTTTTTGTAGTTGAGCAGTATTCCATGGTATACATATACCACGTTTTATTAATCCACTCATGTACTGATGGGCACTTGGGTTGTTTCCACATCTTTGCAATTGTGAATTGTGCTGCCATAAACATTTAAGTGCAGATGTCTTTATTATAGAATGTCTTTTTTTCCTTTGGGTAGATGCCTAGTAGTGGGAATTCTGGATGAAATGGTATTTCTATTTTCAGCATTTGAGATATCTCCAAATTACTGTCCACAGGGGTTGTACTAATTTGCAGTCCCACCAGTAGTGTAAGAGTATTCCTATCTCTCCACATCCACACCAGCATTTGTCGTTTTGGAACTTTTTGATAAAGGCCATTCTCACCAGAGTTAGGTGATATCTCATTGTGGTTTTGATTTGTAGTTCCCTAATGATTAGAGATATTGAGCACTTTTTTATATGTTTCTGGCCATTATTCTGTCTTCTTTTGAAAACTTTCTGTTCATGTCCTTTGCCCACTTTTTGACAGGTTGTTTGATTTTTTTTCTTGTTAATTTTCTCAAGTTCTATATAGATTATTGTTACCACCCCTTTAGCAGATGTGTAGCATGAAAATATTTTCTCCCATTCTGTAGGCTGTCTATAGTTACCTTGGCTGTGCAGAAGCTTTTTAATTTGATCAGGTCCCATTTATGTATTTTTGTTGTTGCTGTGATTGCTTTGGGGATCCTCTGCATAAATTCTTTGCCTAGGCTAATATCTATGAGAGTTTTCCCAACATTTTCTTCTAGAATTCTTAAGGTGTCACACCTTAGGCTTAAGTCTGTTATCCATCGTGAGTTGATTTTTGTGAGAGGTATGGATCCAGTTCCAGCACCATTTATTGAATAGGGATTCTTTTCCCCAATGTAGAATTTTGTCTGCTTTGTCAAAGATTAGATGACAATATGAGGATAGTTTTATATCTGGATACTCAGTCCTGTTCCAAAGGACTCTATCTCTGTTCTTGTGCCAGTATCATGCTGTTTTGTTTACCATAGTCTTGTAGTAAAGCTTGAAGTCTGGGAGACTGATGCCTCCCAATTTGTTCTTTTTGCTTAAGATTGCTTTCGCTATATGAGATCTTCTCTGGTTCCACATGAAGCACAGAATTATTTTTTCTAGATCTGTAAAGAATGACGATGGTACGATTCTCTCACCAGATGCAGAAAAGGCGTTTGACAAAATACAGCACACTTTTATGATAAAAACTCTTAAGAAAATAGGCATAGATGGGACATATCTTAAAACTATTAAAGCCATATATAAACCCACAGCCAACATCATACTGAATGGTGAAAAATTGAAAGCATTCCCACTTAGAACTGAAACCAAGCAAGGTTGCCCACTATCTCCACTTATATTCAACATAGTGCTGGAAGTCCTGGCCACAGCAATCAAACAAGAGAGGGCAATTAAGGGTGTAGAAATGGGGACAGAAGAGGTCAAACTCTCACTCTTTGCTGATGATATGATAGTATATCTAGAAAATCCCAAGGATTCAACCAAGAGACTCCTGGAATTGATAAGTGAATTCAGTAAAGTCTCAGGACACAAAATCAATGCACACAAATCCATGGCATTCATATATACCAATAAGAGTCAAGCCAAAAATCAAATCAAAGATGCAACATCTTTCATAATAGCATCACATAAAATTAAATATTTAGGAATATATTTAACAAAGGAGGTGAGAGACCTATATAGGGAGAACTATGAAACACTGAGAAAAGAAATTGTAGATGTAAACAGATGGAAAGCCCTACCATGTTCATGGATTGGCAGAATCAATATTATTAAAATGTCCTACCTAAAGTGATCTACAGAATTAATGCAATCCCTATCAAAATATCATCATCCAAACTTAACTCTCTTCTTCAGGGGAATTTCACTGGTAATAGAAATGGGCCAGTTTACAATTAATCCACCTAAAACAAATCTTAAAATTGCATACTAAACAGCAGAAGAGGTAGAATTGGGACTTCCACTTAAAAATAAAAACTTTGAAAATAAGTTATTTCTAGCTTATATTTAGGGTATTGTTAACTCCATGCTAATTCTATGATAATTCTATGAAGTAATGAGGAATTAATCAGGTATGGTCAGTTATTTTCTTGGGGGTTTTCTTTGGGGGGGGCATATTTTTTCCAAAAATATTACAAAGCAAAATATAACCTTTTTTGTATTTATGTTTGATTTCACAGATGATCCTTAACAGGGTTGTATTTTCTTAAATATTTAAGAATAATAAAAATTTTCCTAAAGACCTCCCCTAGTCCTTTAATTAAACATTTTCTTTGAAACAGCTTATGTTTAATCCTAAATGATTCTCTCTTCTTCAATTGTTAACAGTGAAAATTCAAACAAATCTTTATTTGCTTATAACTCAAGTGCTTTTCCAACATAACTTTCAACAACTTCATGAAATCGTGATCTTTACTATAATAATTTTACTTTACAATCACTTTGAATTACTTCTTGTATTATTTGATGTTTATAATATCTATTAATTATCATGAGACTAGCCAACAAAATATTGATATGATGTGCGGGGAAACAATTGTTAAATAGGAAGAAATGTTTCGGTTGGGCTAATTTTACAAGTAATCAGTGACTATTTTCTTATGAAGACAATTTTTGTTCCTCTATGCAACCTCAAAGTTACATGTCCATGGATGGCCTTCTATCCTTACCTGACCTCTCTCCTCTAGTTCTACAAATGTCACCTCAATAAAGTCTTTTGTGATTACCTCATATAAAAATGCAATCCCATTCTATTCCCACATACATGCACTTCACTTGTAGCCCTGGCTTGGGTGAGCCAAAGGCATTATATGTGACCAAAATGTCTATACCTCCATAATATTCTGTTTTGGTTTCTTTTGCACACTTACCAATTCCTAACACACAGGAATACTTCACAGATATTGTGGGTTTGGTTCTAGACCACCACAATAAAGCAAATACCAAAATAAAGGAATCACACAATTTTTCTGGTTTCCAGTACATATAAAAGTTGTGCTTGTACTGCACCATAGTCTCTTAAGTGTACAATAACATTACATCTAAAAAACAATGTGCAATACCTTAATTAAAATATACTTTATTGCTAAAAATGCTAAAATATTCAAAGTCATTGTAAAGTAAAATTACTGATTATAGTAAAGATCATGATTTCATGAAGTTGTTGAAAGTTATGTTGGAAAAGTGCTTGAGTTATAAGCAAATAATGATTTGTTTGAATTTTCACAGTTAACAATTGAAGCAGAGAGGGTCACAGGATTAAACACAGTAAGCTTTCTCAAAGAAAATGTTTAATTTAAGGACTATGAAAGGTCTCTAGGAAAACTTTTATTACTCTTAAGTATTTTTAAGAGTATCATCTGAGGCTACAGTGAGGTACAATCTTTTTGCTGGTGGAGGGTCTATCCTTGATGTTGATGGCTGCTGCCTGATGAGGGTAAAGGTGGAAGTAGTTATGGCAATTTCCTAAAATAAAACAACAAATAATATTTCTGTATCGATGGACTCTTCCTTTCATGAAATCTTTCTCTGTGGCATACAATGCTGTTTGATAGAATTTTACCCACAATAGAACTTCTTTCAAAAATGGAGTCATTCCTCTCAAATCCTGCCACTGCTTTATCAACTAAGTTTATGCAATACTCTAAATTCTTTTTTGTCATTTCAACAATGTTCACAGCATCTTCACCAGGAGTAAATTCTAGCTCAAGAAACCACTTTCTTTGTCCATCCATAAGAAGTAATTCCTCATCCATTCAATTTTTATCTCCACATCACAGCCATTCAATCACATCTTCAGGATCCGTTCCTAATTCTAGTTCTCTTGCTATTTCCACCACGTCTGCAGTCCCTTCCTCCCCTGAAGTCATGAATTCCTCAAACTCATCCATGAGGATTGGAATCGACTTATTCCAAACTTTTGTTAATGTCATTATTTTAAACTCCTCTTATGAATCATAAATGTTCTTAGTGGTATCTAGAATGATGAATCCTTTCCAGAAAGTTTTCAATTTACTTTGCCCAGATCCATCAGAGGAATCATTATTTATGGCAGCTATAGCCTTCCAAGTGTATTTCTTATATAATAAGACTTGAAAATCAAAATTACTCCTTGATCCATGGATTACAGAATAGATGTTGTATTAATAGGCATGAAAACATTAATCTCCTTATACATCTTCATCAAAGCTCTTGGGTGACTAAATGCATAGTCAATGAGCAGTAATATTTTGAAAGGAATTCTTTTGAACAGTAGTTCTCAATACTGGGCTTAAAATATTCAGTAAGCCATGCTGTAAACCGATGTGCTGTCATACAGTCTTTGTTTTTCCCATTTATAGAACACAGACAGGGTAGATTTAGCATAATTCTTAAGGATCCTAGGATTTTCCAAAGTGGTAAGTGAGCACTGACCTGAACTTAAAGTCACCACCTGCATTAGCCCCTAATAAGAGAGTCAGCCTGTTCTTCGAAGCTTTGAAGCCAGGCCTTGACTTCTTTTTTTAGCTATGAAAGTCCTAGATGGCATCTTCTTCCAATATAAGACTATTTTGTCTACAGTGAAAAACTCTGTTGTTTAGTGTAGCCACCTTCGTCAATGATCGTAGCTAGATCTTCTGGATAATTTGCTGTAGCTTCTACATCAGCACTTGCTGCCTCATCTTGAACTTTTATGTTATAAAGATAGTTTCTTGCCTTAAACCTCATGATCCCACCTCTGTTAGCTTCCAATTTTTTTTCTGCATCTTCCTCACCTCTCTCAGCCTTCATAGAATTAAAAAGAGTTAGTGCCTTGCTCTAGATTAGATTTTGGCTTAAGGGAATGTTGTGGCTGGTTTGATTTTCTATCCAGACCATTCAAACTTTCTCCACAATAAGGTTGTTTTTCTTTCTTATCATTTTGTGCTCCTTCAAGACTTTGTCCCTAGCATTCACCACTTGGCTAACTGTTTGGCACAAGATGCCTAGCCTTCAGCCTGTTTCAGCTTTTGACATACCTTCTTCACTAACCTTAATCATTTCTAGCTTTTGATTTAAAGTGAGAGATGTGGGACACTTACTTTCACTTGAAGACTTAGAGGCCATTGGAGGATTATTATTGGCCTAATTTTAACATTGCTGTGTCTCAAGAAATAGGGAGGGCAGAGGAGAGGGAGAGAGATGGGGAAATGGCTAGTAAGTGGAGCAGTCAGAATACACGCAACATTTATCCATTAAGTTCACTGTCTTATATGGGTGCAGTTTATGGCATCCCAAAAAATTACAATGGAAACATCAAATATCCCTGATCACAGATCACCATAAAATATATAATACTAATGAAAAAGTTTGATATATTTCAAGAATTACCAAAATGTGACACAGAGACACAAAGTGAGCACATGCTCTTGGAAAAATGGTGCCAATAGACTTGCTCGATGCAGGGTTGCCACAAACTTTCAATTTGTAAAAAACACCATATCTGCAAAGTGCAATAAAGTGAAGCACAATCAAATGAAGTGTGCCTGTAATGTATATTTTACTTATTTGTTTATTATCTCTCTTCCTCTGCCTCCACTACGATGAAAACTTCATGAGGGCAGAGAGTTTAGTCTGTTTTATTCAGTACTTATTACCATTACCTAGAATTATGCTCTACTAGAGCTGTGTGTGTAGTAGAGGCTTAAAAATATGTGTTGAATGAATAAATGTTCAAATTAGAAGACCCTCCCAATATCTCAGAGGTTAGAGAATGTTACTGTTAGGACTAGTATTATGGGTTTTATGCCTTAAGCCAAGAAGACAAATAGATTCCATTGTAGCTTTTTTTAGTGGCTGCCTGGAGCCCTGTGTGAAAAGGAGTAATACTATCATAAAAATGAGTGATATGATCGATCAGCAATGTCTTCCCTCTGGTACCAGAAATGCCCACAGGAATAATGGCATCATGCCAGGCTATTCTTCACTCCTGCCCTATATATTTTTGCATAATTACCTCCCAACTCTGTGTAGACTTTTCACTAGCGTCTACCATTAAACACACACATGCACACACACACGCGCGCATACACACCACTAGACAAAAGTCCAGTATGGCTCACACTGTTTTAAGAGGTAGTGGGCATTTTTAAGATCTCAGCTAAGATATTGCTACTTTATTTTCTGTTTTAGCTGCCAGCAAATTGCTAATTGCCAATGTCTTACAAATAGTTGTCAAATAATCCAGCATACTTGAGAATCAGAATGTTAGGTTGGAAGAAACTTTAAAATTAATCTGACCCAAACTAATCATTTTACAAATGGAGAAACCAAGACTTAAAAAATTAAACATTTGTTATCAAATCACACAGCTAAATTCATACAAATAAAAACTTCATTTACAAACAAAAGACAAACCAGAGATTTAAGGAAATTGAAGTTAAAATTAAAAAGGCAGAAATGTCTGAGCAGATACTGTGCAGGAAATGCACATAATCCCTGTTACCTATTTCAACATGGTGAATAACGCTGACTCCTCACTTCTCAAAGACTGCTGTGTATTAGGTAATTGGTCAGTCTCTGTATCCAATCCTCAACATTTTTGTTCTGTTTTGTCAGAATAAACATGTCTCTAATGTTAGTTGATCACAAGTTCTCCCCCCTTTTACAATAAGAACACTTAAAAGTAGGCATATATGGGACTTACTTAAAAATGAAAAAATCCGTATATGACAAACCCACAGCCAATATCATACTGAATGGTGAAAAATTGAAAGCATTCCTGCTTAGAACTGGAACCAGAAAAGGTTGTCCTTTATCACCACTTCTATTCAACATAGTCCTGGAAGTCCTAGCCAGAGTAATTAGACAAGAGAAGGAAATCAAATGCATCCAAATTCAGGCAGAAGAGGGCAAACTATCACTCTTTGCTGACAATATGATCTTATATCTAAAAATCCCCAAAGATTCTGTCATGAGATTACTAGAATTGATAAACAAATTCATCAAAGTCTCAGGTTACAAAATCAATGTACAGAAATCAGTAGCATTCCTATATGCCAACAACGGTCAAACTGAGAACCAAATCAAAGCCTCAATACCCTTCACAATAGCAACAAAGAAAATAAAATACCTACTAATATATTTAACTAAGGAGGTGAAAGACCTCTACAGGGAGAACTACAAAACACTGAGGAAGGAAACAGTAGAGGACTTAAACAGGTGGTAAATCATACCATGCTCACGGGTCAGCAGAATCAACATTGTTAAAATGTCTATACTACCTAAAGTGATCTACAGATTCAATGCAATCCCTATTACATACCAACACACTTTTTTGGCGATGTAGAAAAAATAATTCTACACTTCATATGGAACCAGAGATGATCCCATATAGCAAAAGCAATCTTAAGCAAAAAGAATAAATTGGGAGACAACAATTGGCCAGACTTCAAGCTATACTACAAGGCTATAGTAACTAAAACAGCATGATACTTGCATAAGAACAGAGACATAGATCATTGAAACAGTACTGAGAACCCAGATATAAAACCATCCTCATATAACCATCTAATCTATGACAAAGAAGACAAAAACATACACTGGGGAAAGAATCCTTAATCAATAAATGGTGCTGTGAAAATTGGATAGCTCATGTAGAAGACTGAAACAGGATCCGCACCTCTCTCCTCTCACAAAATCAACTCACGGTGGATAACAGATAACAAATAAACCTAAGGTATGAAACTATAAGAATTCTAGGAGAAAATGTTGGAAAAACTCTTACAGACATTGGCCTAGGCAAAGAATTTATGAAGAAGACCCCAAAGGCAATCACAGCAACAAAAAAAATAAATAAATGGTACCTGATCAAATTAAAAAGCTACTGTATAGCCAAGGAAACTATCACAAGAGCAAACAGACAACCTACAGAATGGGAGAAAATATTTGCATGCGACACATCCGATACAGGGCTGATAACTAGAATCTATATAGAACTCAGGAAAATCAGCAAGAAAAAAAAGAAAGTAGCCAAAGGACATGAACAGAAACTTTTCAAAATAAGACTAATGGCCAAGAAACATATGAAAAAATGCTCAGCATCTCTAATCATCAGATAAATGCAAATGAAAACCACAATGAGATATCACTTAACTCCGGTGAGAATGGCTTTTATCAAAAAGTCCCAAAACAATAAATGTTGGCATAGATGCAGAGAGACAGGAACACTCATACACTTCTGGTGGCACTACAAACCAGTACAACCTCTATGGAAAGCAATATGGAGGTATCTGAAAAAGCTACAAGTAGAGCTGTCATTTGATCCAGCAATCCCATTACTGGGCATCTATCCAAAGGAAAAGAAGACATTCTTTAAAAAAGACATCTGCATTAGAATGTTTATGGCAGCACAATTCACAATGGCAAAGATGTGGAAACAACCCAAGTGCCCATCAATACATGAGTAGATTAATAAAATGTGGTATATGTATACCATGGAGTTCTACTCAGCCACGAAAAAAAAAAAACAATGGTGATATTAGCACCTCTTGTGTTATCCTGGATAGAGCTGGAGCCCATTCTACTAAGTGAAGTATCACAAGAATGGAAAATCAAGCACTACACGTACTCACCATCAAATTGAGTATTAACTGATCAACACTTATGTGCACATATAATAGTAATATTCATCGGGTGCTGGGCACTTTGGTGGGAAGGTAGACATGGGTATGTTCACAGCTAATGGATGTGGTGCACACTGTCTAGGGATGGACACACTTGAAGATGTGACTCGGGTGGAGCAAAAGCAATATATGTAACCTAAACATTTTCACCCCTGTAATATGTTGAAATTAAAAAAAAAAGTTCTCCATGTGATATATGGCTTCACTTAAAACTGAATTCTATTTCTCTAGCCTGGGTTAGCCCTTCTCTCGAACAAATGATTTTATCCCCCTTGGCTCTCTCAGAAAGCCAGTGCTTGGCACCACTGCAATAAAATGGCACCTGAGACAGCATTTTCAACTGACAAGTTCCTATTCTTCCAAAACTGTTTGCTAGAAAATTCCAACAAAGCTTTTGTATACAATGCTACTACTTAATCAAACGTAAAAAAAAAAAAAAAAACTGGCCATCAATTTCCTTGAGTCTTCCTTACACTGGTGCTACGTTCTTCTGTGCCAAAATTGCCTTCTGAACACCCATGGAACTTTCACCAATGTGTCAGTAATTTGGAGGGCAGCAGAGGGTGAGGGAAATCCAACAATTAGATCATTTTCACACTTGCCTGACTCCCCTCTTCCTTCCAAGCCTTACCCATGGAGGGCCTCCAGCTCGCTCAGGCTGAGAGAGAGATATCTGTATTAGAAAAGTCATCTTGGAGGCTGCCAAGCCCTGTGTAAACAGGAAATACTGCTCAGCAATTGAAGGGGTCACCCAAGAGTCTGAGATAAAGAGACAAACACTGACGTTTCAGTGACCCAGAAAGTCCTGAAAAGATATGGTTTACATAGGGTAGGAAAGAAATTTTCCATATACAAAATAGCTGATGGGTGCTTTTTTCCCTTTTCAACTGGATGAAATTATACCTTGAGGAAGAGTAGGAAATGGGGCTCCTTTTTAATTCCCCAGGGATAAATTCCTGGGAGAACTAAGAGCCAGGGAGAAGGATCAGCTGGAAGAGAAGCTCTACTGCAGTGAGATCCGTGCCAAACAAGGAGGAAGCACAGCCAAGTCTATTTTCAGTTGCACTTATGCTCCTTGAAGATGATGTCTCTGACATCCCCAGCTGTGTGCTTTGTGGGGGCAAGCACTGTGCCTTTCCCGTTGGCTGGGCCCGTCATGGGTGCTCAGTAATGCCTTGGTGAACAAGGTCATGAACCTTACCCCCATTTCCTATCCTTGTCTCAACTTGACTATGTTTCACCTTAGACTGTGATGCAGCACTCTGGAGGTCCTCCACAAGTTATACTTCTCTCCAGTCTTGTTTCCCAGTATACTCGTCTAAATTTTGTTAAGGGTTATTATATGCCAATGCAGTGATAAGAGCTGTTTCTAATGTTATATCTTTAATCATCATACTATATTCGTAAGCTAGGCACTAGTATTTTTATCTCCTATTTTACAGATGTGGAAACTGAGATTCAAAGATGCTAAGGAACTTGTCGAAGGTCACAACACAGCTTAAAATCAAACCCAGGCCTAACTCTAAAGCCTGTGCACTCAATTCCTGTTCCTTAAGCCTCATTAGTGATTCATATGATGACTCTGATTGTCCTAAGATAGTGCCTCTCAAACTATCACTCACACATGTGATCTTGTTAAAAGGCAGATTCTGATTCAGAAGGTGTAGGATAGGACCTGCATTCCAGAATTTCTAACAAACTGCCATGTGGTCTGCAGACCGTATTTTGGGTATCCATCTGTTTAAGGAAACTTTTATTTCTGATGTCCTCCATTTTTATTACATAGTAAGTATTTTTTGACCTAAAAAATGTTTATTTCACTGTGCACTGATGGTCCATGAAACATTTCACTAGGGCTTTCTGGTATAATGCATAATTTCAGAGTCTTTGCCTGGGAGCTTGGAGAAAACTCTGAAGGTTTGGTGGTAGAGATGTGAGATGACTTCATTTGTGTTTTAGAAGTTCTCTCTGGCTGCAGAGTAGTAGATGGTTTGGGGAGGGACAAGATTCAAAGTGGCAGACCAGCAAGGAGCCTATAGCAATCATCCAGGCAAGAGATGAGAGAGGGTGAGTAGCTTGGAGAGACTCACCCTGCCTCTGCTGTGGTCTGTTTTTTGCTGCTATAGCAGAATACCACGGACTCAGTAATGTAGAACGGTAATTCATTGTCTTATGGTTCTGGAGGCTGGGAAGTCCAAGATCTAGGGGCCACATCTGGCAAGGGCCTTGTTGTTGCATCATCCCACAGCAGAAGGGCAAAGAGAGGGCAAGAGAGAATAAGAGGGGAATGATCTCACAGCCTAAAGCCCTTTTGTAATTGGCATTAATCCTTGTGACTTAAACACCTCCCATTAGAACTCCAACTCCCAACACCATTGCGTCAGAAATTACATTTCCAACACATGCTTTTCAAGGGACACATTTGAACCATAGCAGCTTCTTTGGTTCTAGTTTTAATTCTGTCACTAAAGTGCAATAAATTAGAATCAAAGGATCTCAAGAGAACTCCAGGAAACATTTAGCCTAATCATGTGACTTTACAGTAAAAGATTGAAGAGAGAAATTCCCAAACTCATATAATTTATCTATTGTATAATTTTTCAAAGTACTTCCTACATAGTGTTAACCAGGTATTAGGTATAAACATGCAAAGTGAAAAGGGATTCGGCAGTTAAATGTGTTGAAGAGATACTTGATTAAATAAAGTTAAGCAAATCTGTTTACTATAGGACTTCTCGGAGCCTTTCAGAAGCTCAAAGTCTAATATTCTTTGTGATTTCCAGAAAGATAGAAAAATATATTTCCCAAATGACCAGGGAATGTTTCTTTAGGACTTAATGTTTCATGAAAAATACTTTGAGAACTTGGTACATAGTGCTCTTTCCTTGGAGCACACCGCTTCTTGTTACTTCCGTGAACTAAGAGCATCTCCCTGGTGCAAACATACTCCATCTTCCACCTGTCCCAGAACTCTCTATAAAGCCCACACATCTGCCTAGCTAACTCTTTTTCCTTTAATTTCTCTTCTATCACTTCCTGTAGTTCAAGAAGTGTGAATCAGCTGGGTTGGTTGGTACTGTGTGATCTTCTAGTAGAGAAAGTTATTTTCAAATCAAGAAAAGCAGCCATAAGATTGAGTGCAAACTCTGGCTTTGTTAAAATCTTTTTCTATAACCAAAAAAAAAAAAAAACCCAATTGGGTCTTAATTTTTTTCTCATTTTTCAAATGATTCAGCATAATCAAATTATTTCTCCTTCTAGCTCTATTTCTGTATAGCCAAAGTCATGGTTAACACATTGACTGCCACACACAAAAAAAAGACCAGAAACTATTCCTTGGGGCCATGGTGTTTTATTATGAAAATAAAAACTTTGAGTATAAACGTAAACATAAATAGAAAAATGAAATTTATTGACTTCTATTCATTTAATCCATGTTTTTAGAATTAAATGGTTATCAATAGTAACAATAAGAACATCAACAAATAAGAGGTTTATATATGCTTCACACAGCTGGCCCTGGGCTCAAAACTAGAGTGAGTTAAATACAACTCTCATGGCAGTTAATGTGTTAAGGTCTCTTTGATCTCTCTTAGCAAGATCAGAAACGACCTGACAGGTCATTGACTTAGTTGAATTCAAACCCCCCTATCGTATGTCCCTGTCTTCCTCTTGGGGCCTCCATTTACTGACCCTGAGAGGAATGCCGCTGCCATACCTATCCAACTTTCTTTCATCAAATCACACCTTTCTGTGTCTCCTTATATCCAGAGACACAGAGTTAGGAGTGGTCCTCCAGCAGGTTCATCACTGTCTTATTACAGATGAGATAACCAACTGGTCCACATCCCTGCAAGACATGAGTGGCCCAGCACAGGTCTCCTGACTCCTTGTCCTGTGCTCTCTACCAGGCACCATAACCTTTTGAAGATGCTGAACAACTCCTCACTCTCAGGTGCCTTAGTTATCACCAAAGCTGCCACCCTTCAGAGAGCGACATAAATTCCTATCAGGTCCACACTCTGTCATGGTGTGTCTCAGCGCTGACTGCCCAGCCTGCCACGGCCAATCCACACCACTTTGGTCATAATGGAGCAGCCTCAGGGAAAATCGTTGCCTCATTCAGCCTTGCCCCAGCTGCAAGCAAAACCTGCCAAATCTCATTCCACTCCTCTCTTCTTGCCCTCTTCCTTCTCTAGGTCCATTGTCTTTCAGAAAGTCTTCCCAGGGGAGCATGATGTCTCTTGTGGTTGGACTCTGTGTGCATAGGGAAAGATTATCTGCATAATTTATCAATCCCAATGCATTCTTCTTCCCTTGACTAAAGGAATATGGATCTATGTCTGTATTGGGAGAGACAGAGAGACTTTTACATATTGAATGTGCTAAGATGTGAATATATGCTACTTGTCAGTCACTGAATAGGCCACATGCTGTAATACTTCCATGTCATTGCTCAAGCTAGTCCCTTAGGTTAAAAGGATCTTCTCTCCCTTTACTTCTTACTGACATCCCATCCACCTGTGGAGGACTTGTATTTGTCTGCTCCCTCTTTTGGTAACAAAATTGGTAACACAAATTTTCCTTTGAGAATCTACCCTTCTCATGTGATTCAAGTCTGTACAGCTTTTGTGGAAATGACTCCATTCTCAATACCTGATCTACAGTTGACTAGTCTGAGCCTATGCTCACCTAGCCATAGTGATAGGTTCAAAGATATGTCAGTGATGCAAATAGGCCAATGACAGTCAGCCCAGGACTTTGGTAGCAATTCTGAGAATGAGATTTCTTTCCACTGAGATGCTAGGATGGCAGAAGGTAAGCCTACAGCTTTCTCTCTCCCAAATTGAGAACATGAATAAAATGAATAAAGCCAACAGGAAGGAAACTAGAGTCTAGAGAAGCAGATGTATTACTGATAACACTGTTTGAGCTTCAGAATCCAGCCATGCTTTCAAACAAGCCCTATTCACTGGCTTTTCAGATCTGTGAGCCAATAAATGATGATGATGATGATGATGATGATGATGATAGTGATGGTGATGGTGATGATCATTGCCTAAATTAGCTCAATCGAGTAGAATGTATGCTGTAGTATGCCACCCTGATCCTCTTTTATGACTGAGGCACTCACACCTTCAGTGTCCAGGAATACCACCCACTGATGATGCAGCAATGTGCTTAGCCAAGTGAAACTGTCTCACCCAAGGTTATGTCCCTTCCCCAGGAGCAGCTCACATTTGATGACTAATCAATGCAGGACTACAAAGGTCCAGACCACTTATCTCAATTCCAGACAATTCTGAAGAACCATCTCAACTCTAGAATTCCTCTGGAATTGGCTAAGGCCTGTGATGCAACTATTCATACCTTCCTATCTCTAATCCTGCTTCCTCACTACCTCACAGGTGCTGTCCCCAAGAATGGTCCCTAGTAAACTCTCTACATGCAAATCTTCATCTCAGAGTCTGTTTTCCTAATCTAAGACAGTTTATTTTATTGCATTTGAAACCAAAGGACTTCTGATACACTATCCTACAAGACTCAACCCAAATGTCACCTTCTCAATAAAATCTTCAATAATATTGAGTGCTCCTTCCTAGGCTCCTATAGCTTGTTATATGTGCCTTCACTTAGATGTACCCATTCTTCCTCATTTTACAGTTAATGGACTGTGTGTGTCTCCCCCCATAAAATTTCAAGCTCTCAAAGACGTTTTTTATGTCTACCTAAGCCTGATCACTTTGCATATAAATTGCACTCATCATAAATTGAGGGTCACTCTGAAGTGGCCTCATAAAATTCCTCACTGTGATCACTGGGGTTGTATTAGTTATCTATTTCCATGTAACAAATTATCCCCAAACTTAGCAGCTTAAAACAAACATGTGTTATCTCCCCTGTTTCTGAGGCTAAGAAATCCAGAGGCAGCTTAGCTGAGTGGTTCTGGCACAGGGTATCTTGTAGGACTGTAGTCAAGATATTGGGCAGAGTTGTAGTCAACTGAAGACCTCACTGGGGCTGAAAGATCTACTTCAAGGTGGCTCACTCACATGGCTGTTGGCAAGAAACGTCAATCACTACACACAAGCGCGTCTCCGTGGGGCTGCTTGAGTATCCTTGCAAGATGGCAGGTGGCTTCCCACATAGTGCATGATCCCAGAGAGAGAGCAAGGAGGAAGCCACAAGGCCTTGTATGTCTTAACATCAGATGGCCTACACTTAAGGAGAGGAGAATTAGCATGCCCACACCTCCATCTTTGAAGAGAGGAGTCTCAAAAAAAATTGTGGATATATTTTTAAAACCAAGACAAGAATTTTTCCCATTACCTTTCACAGCTTCTTCTCTAGACCATGGGAAAATCCTCTCTAATCCCACTACAAAGAATCCTAATACTCTTCATAAGCAGCTTGATTGTTTTTATCTCCTGTGTACTGTAAATTAGGTAATTGATCTTATTTTACTCTTTGCTCCTCAGATACTTAAAATTAGATTTGTAGCCTATCTTCATTAGGGCTAAGACATTTCTGGCATGTATTTTATATACTATCCTCATTTCTGAGTTTCATTTTTCTCTGATTTTCCTATTGCATCATTTTTTAATTTCAAAATTTACTTCATATTGTTATATGCTGTGCATGTTAATAAGCTGCCTTTTTTAGGACAAGGCAAAGAATAAACAAACAAATACAAGCATACAAATGCATACATACATACCTGAAATAGGTCTCTTGATTTACTAACACATCTCCCTAGAGTTAGAGCACCAAATCATTTAAACAAATCCAGGTCATTTTATCTGATAGATCCTGTGGTAAGAATAATAACAGTGCTTACAATAACTGCTAATATTCATTTTGCATTAACTATGTGCCAGCTGTTCCACTCAAAAATTTTACTCTCTCCTTGATTTAACCTTCATGAAGCTCCTTAAATACAGGTATTATATTCCTATTTTACAGATAAGGCTTAGGAGGGTGAAGCAACCTTCCCAAGGTCACATTTCTAGAAAGCGGGAGAGCGAAGACCTAAACCCAGGATCATTGAGTCCTAGAGCCAAAGGTATATGCTGCTTCTGCTTTTTTAGGACAAACGGAAAATACATTTTAACCTGTTGTTAATGAAAAGACTAAAGCCCATGGTGGTGAAACTAAAAATCATCAAATAGGTATTCAACATTCTTGGTTGCCCAACATTGTAGGAAAAGATTTGGAGCATATAAAGGAAGAGGGAAACATACCACTGAGGATTTCATCATAATCCAAGCAGTAACATCTAACTGAAAAATGAAAGCAATTTCAGAATAGAATTTAAATAAGTCAAGATGAATAGGATACACTAGAAACACTACAGTGGTCAAAGAAACCAAAAATCTACATGGCCTAAGAAGGTCACAGAAGGCTTCTAGGAAGTGGTGGGACTCAGGCTGGCCCTTGAAGAATGTACTAAAATGGGACAGATAAAGAAGACATTAGAATTATTAATACAACATAAAAGGAAACACAAAGTTGAAATTCTCTAGGCATCACGTAAATAAATCCATACATTTGACCCTTTAAGAATCCCTTAGATCAACCAATAAATGTACATGGTAACTTCTGAAGAGGAAATACACACACACATATACATATGGATTTTAAATGTGGAAAGAAAAAGTCAAAAAGCAGCCAGGAACACACAAACACTGGAATAGCAAACATATAGCCCTGGAATAGAAAATCAAAGATGATACAACAGTGACTGAAAAAGGAAAAAAATCAGGGCTATACAAGAGAACTTGTCAACCACCATTGTGTCATTTCTATATTTGTAAGATGAATCTATAGGCATGTTTAAGCATGTTTAAACTGTAAAAAGTACTGTTTGTGGAGTCATAAGCCATACATCACGGCTCCAGTTTGGACAAGGATGATTGAACCTCTGAGGCCTCTTTGCCCAACTGTAAAATGGGGATGGTAAAATCTTTTGTGAAAATCGAACCAGACAATTTACATAAAAATGCTTTCTAGCCCATAAAATAAAATAATTAGCCTTATAACAACTCATTATTAGTTATAAAGTTAACAGCCATTGGAGAGAACCTGGTACAAATATCCTAATGTTTGAATGTCCACAAAAACACCATGTCACTTCTGCTTGAACTTTCCAATGGGGTAGAGGAGGGGGGGGCCCTTCCATGCAAGACTATGTGTCCTACGTGGGGACAACTTAAATTGAACTAAGAGCTCCCTCTTCACATTTTTCCTGGCCCTTTATCCTCTTGGGTCTACAATAAAAAGGTATTCATTTTTACATATATTAGCTCTTCAAGTATTTATAGCCAACAATTACAACCATTGCCTAACTCTCACCCAAAGTCCTAGACTATTCTCTAAAACAATTCTACTTCCTTCAAAGGATTTTTAGGTTTTCATACCAAGACTTCATAGCAAGCTCCATCAGACACTCTCTAGATTGCCAGTGTGGTGTCTAGCCTGGAGCACGGTTCTCTAAATGCAGTTGCACTCAAAAGCGTGGGACTGACTCCTGCCTACATCATTCTACATTCCATACTCCTGGATCATCTTGGTTAATGGCCTCCATAGATCTAATTAAAGAAATACTTGTTGGATATTTCAACATTCAATAAACATACTTGAGTAAGTGAGTATACCCCTCCTTTAAGTGTACCAAGTAGACACCAATTCAAATAGGTAGTGAATAAGCCATGGTAACTACTGTTTGCTCAGTACATCCTGTGTTCCCCTACAACATACTAGATGAGAAAGGCATTAATTGTTTGTTACTTATGCCTTCTCTGTCTCCCCAATCTGAACACAAGCTCCGTAAGAGGAGGAAATATGTCTTGTTTATTTTTGTATTTCCAACTCTACAAACAGTAGCTACTGGTTAAATATTTAATTAATTAACTAATTAATTAATGAAATACCATCCTACCATTAGATTGGGGAAAAAGAACATACAAGTAGTAATTAGAAAAGACAGGGAGAGAGACACACACACAATGACACAATGTGTGCTAACTGACTTCTCTAAGCCCCTCCTCCACCTACTGCCCCTTATTGGTCCACCTGAAGCTAATGGAACTTTAATCAGATTGGTCCCCAGACTCTAGGATCCCAGCGAGGCTGTGTTTGCAAGTGAAAAGGGAATACGTACACTACAAAGTTGACTCTTAGGTGTGACTTGCTCTTTTATAGCAAGCCAGGTCAGCAGGGGTCTAGAGAAATATTGGCCAAATGTCATTTCCACCAATAAAACCTCTAAAATTCTAATAAGTGATGTGGCTTCAACCATAAATATTCAACCATAAATAAAGTTGTCCATGGGAAGAAGACAAATTGAACAGTTTCAAAAAAGCTGAAAGGCTTGATCCAAGCTTTGGAGGATCTATGTACATAAGTTGAATGGAGAAGGCATAAACAATGGGGTAGGGATCCATTTAGACTGGGATTAGGCCCAGGATGTGAAAAATGTAGTCTGCTTTGCTAACATGTTTAGACTTTATTCTATTGGGAATGGGAGGCTATTGAAGGATGCTCGTCTGGGGAGTGACATGAGAGTATAATCTTTGACTTGCCTTCAAGATACCTTTAAAGGGAGGAAACTCATTAAGGGATTTGGGTCAGGAGCACAAGACTGTGACCTAAGGTCTGCCCTTAATGTGCAGGTTTATTGTAGATAAAGTACTTCTCTTTGATGGGCCTGACTTTTCCTGCACATCAAAAGAGAGGCACTGAGGGTTGGTTAGTGTGTTTCATTACAAGTGCCAACTCCACGCACTCAGCAGTGAATCCCTGGAGCATGGTGTTCAGAAGAATTCAGCTAGTAATGCCTGCTAAGGGTGCAGAAAAGAGCAGAGGCAGACCTGCCTCCTGTTTCCCACTGACGGTTGATCAGAGAGGCAGATTTTAACAGCTTCGCAACCACTCTCGCACTGCCAACCCCACTCCTCATCCCACGCTTCTCACCAGCCGCAGCTGTTTCCTATATCCTATCATTTTCGGGATCTAGGATTGGAATTTTCATAGTTTTCTGTGACACAGTGGAGTAGAAATGACCCCCAGCCCAACATTCTGTGTCCATACCAGAAGCCAGTTGGAAGCATGTCCCAGCGACCTCCTGCTCACTTCCCCAACCTCCCCACTGCCAGAAAAATGGCCAGCTATGGAGAAACCTGCCTCAGGAACAAGGTGGAGAGACCATTTCATTCCATGCAAACGTCCTCTTACCAGGTAATGAGGCAAACCATAGCAACTGGATCTGCTGTGTAAGGCTGAAATGTCTCTAAATAGAATGTGGCTCCAAGTTTTCCATGGGGTACTTGCATCAGCAATTCTGTAAGTAATCAAGGGGAAGCAACTTTCTCTCAGACATCCTTTGCCCCTAGCAAATCATACCTGTGTAGAGAGGAAAAATAGGGTAAGGAGATAGGGTCATAGCCTGGGAGGCACAGGAGGAAGAATAAAGGAAGAAAGCATGACACTGGCCTTATCTCTCACCACT
Organism: Avahi laniger; assembly: GCA_963575035.1. Taxonomy (NCBI): domain Eukaryota; kingdom Metazoa; phylum Chordata; class Mammalia; order Primates; family Indriidae; genus Avahi; species Avahi laniger. The sequence continues at coordinate 50,182 of CAUYSK010006577.1, forward strand.
CATTCTCAGTATTTTTCTCTAGCCTTACTGAACTATGTGCATGTTGCTGTGGTGTCACTCTCATCCAAGTCTTCATACATGCTGTTCCCTCCCCCTGAAATATTCCATGTTCCTTAACACTGCTAATTCATGCTCATTCTTAAGGTGTTAGCTGGGATGTCACTTGTTCCAGGAAGCCTTCTGAAACTTGGATAAGGGCCTTCTATATGTTCCCTGTTGTAGCACAGATAATAGTATATTCTAATCATCTTTTTACTTCTCTGCCCCTCTATAATAAAAGCAATAGCCAACATATATTGAGCGTTTAGTAGATATTAGGTACCGTGCTGAGCAACTAACCCAGAATATTTGACTTAATAGCATAGTAATATCCTCATTTTACATATGGAGAAACAGGCTCAAAGAGGTTAAGTATCTTGATCAAAGGAACACAGGCAGAGCTATGTTTAGAACTCAGATCTGCTCACGCGCTCTTAACTATTAATACCACATGTCCCCTTCTGTGTACTGAGCTCCATGGGGCAAAGACTGTGTCCCGGCCACAAAATATACCAGGACCGATGTGTCTGGCAAGTAGATGATAATATAAAGTGGTTGATTGAATGAAAGTATGAATGAATACAATGAATAGAATTACTGCATACTAGAAATAAGTTTCTATAGGATCAATTCCTTTTTGAAGAAATGGGGCTAATTGGAAGAAATCACCTTCATGAAGGTGTGTGTTTCTCAAGACAGTCACGAAAAAAAAAAAAACAGAATCCATCCTAATTATCAAGAGGAGCCAGAAGTCAGCGTCAGAGTAGTGCTAAGGGCCAAGCGCGAGAAAGAGATGATGAATGGGAGATGAGACAGGGTCAGAAGCAAGAGGCTAGGAGTAGGTAAGGGCACCAAGTGCTAGAAAGGTCAAAAAGATAGGTCAGAAAAGATAATAAACTAAGGGCATGGCTGGAAGTCTGTTGTCACTAGTACTGGCCACGCCAGGCAGGGGTTGGGCTGGTTACCTTAGAATCAGGGATAGATACGTAGAGATCTACAATTCACGAAGATCCACGTGGCTTGGATCAGAAGCCCATCCCCAAACCTACACCCTCCCCCTTATGGAATGCTATTCCCATAAGCAATATCTGATGCTCACAACATTTCTCCTCTTTTATTTGTAAAAACACAGATTCTCTGGACTAGACTTTTTTTTTTTCCACAATTGTTTGCATGATAGAATTCTCAAATGCTCCAATGCAAGACACAAATAAGCTAAGAAACAGGGGCAGTAATAACCTTTTGCAAGATCCAGGGTGGGTGTGTGGGGGCTCATTTATAAGTTGTCTTATCTAATATACCAGGACTATTAAGCTCCATTTCTGCAAAATTCATGTATTATCCATAGCTCCTTAAAACTTTTTTCAGTTCTGCAGATGCCTATTTAGTTCCATTTGTGTGCCAGGCACTAACCTGGAAGGTACAGAGATGAGTAACAAAAGGCTAATATTCCTACAAGTCAAACAAAAAACAAAGGAAAGGGAGAACAAAGGTTAAAATCAGAAGACCAGAGTTCAAAGCAAGGTCCTTATTGAGGTCTTCTGGGCTATAACAACAACCTATTCCTCATCAGCTCTGTGATTTTGGACAAGTTAAGTGACCTTCCTCTGTCCTAGATTCCTCATTTGCAAAATGTAAAATAATTATCCTTACCTCTCATAGCTTTGTCGCAGGGATTAGATGAAATAGCATACAAGAAAGCATTCTGCAAAAGTGTAAAGCACTAGGCATATTTAGCTGTCATTACTAGAAATTCCTCTACCTCTCTGTGGTACCACCTTATTTAATAAGCAGGTTTAGCCAGATATCTGGGATAGAGATTTAAATCCCATGAACATGGACCTTTGGCTAATAAAAAAAAAAAAAACCTCAGTTGAGTTCAACTGATCTAAACTGAGGTATATTAAGAACCGATGGCATACAAAACAACAAAGTATAATTAAGCCTCATAACAGCTGTATCAGACAGGGATCACTTTCTCGCTTCTAAAGTTCAGAGAGGTAAAGTAACTTGCCAGGGTCACACCACAAATAAATAGAGTTGGTATTTGTGCACAGGTCAGCCAGCCTTCCCTATACCAAGCTGCCCTTTGGGGGAAAGAGAAGCAAAATGCTTTATTTTGTCTGAAAATGCTGCCCATCTCTGGCCCAGAATCAGTAACCCGCAGAACAGTTCATCACAATGGACCTCCATATTCCCTAACTCAATGATATAACTTTTCTCCTCACTTTACAATTTCGTTATTCTGCAAGAAACCCACGAGGGACAAGCATATCAGCAGCGAAAGGAAAAACATATATAAGCCAGCTTCTTTATCAGCCTCTCCCATGCCTGCGATTTCGGGCTGTGAAGGAGGAATGGGAGCTGTAAGTAATGCTAATAGCATCATCCAAGGAGCAACAGATAACAGCTTCCACCGTTCCAGGAAGAAATTGCTTTTGTGCCATATGGGTTTTTGTTACCATCCTGGCTAGGTGATGAGATTCAGAGAAATCAGATGAGATGGGCTTAGAAACTCCACTAACTCATGTCTGACCCACACATCCCCAAAAGAAGTGCCGGAGCAAAAAATGAGTTCACCCATATATTACCTGAGCAAAGGCTTTGCACTTCCCTGCAGAGAAAGGAAGATAAACCATGCCCAGAAAGAATCTGGCATTATTCTTCTGAGAGGAGAGAAGGGTCAAAAAACTCCCCTGACACTGTTGATGGGCATCTTTGGGGTATGGGGGGCTATCTCTTTTGGAGGGCTGATCAGGGAGAAATTGAACTTTGGGGAAGAAGCTATAGGGAGGCAGATTGTATCTCAATATGAGGACAAAACTATAATGGAGTGGGTTCACTGGGGAGAAAGTAGGCATTCTGCCACCAGAGTATTCAAGAAGTTAGGACCTCAGAAGAAATATCACAGAGCATATCTATGCATCTGATGGTGATGAGATAATTAGATGACACCCAACTCTGTTCCAAAACTGGGATTCTATGCAATCCCACTTCTGGGTATATATCCAAAGGAATTGAAATCGGTATGTCTAAGAGATGTCTGCATGCCCATGTTCCTGGCAGCATTATTCACAATGAATCAACCTACGCATCCATCAATGGACAAATGAATTTTTTAAAATATGGCATGTATTCAGCCTTTGAAAAGCAGGAAATTCTGTTATTTGAGACAACATGGATGAAACTAGAAGATGTTACGCAAAGCGAAATAAGCCAGGCCCAGAGAGACAGATGGAACGTGATCTTACTTACATGTGGAATCTAAAAAACATCTAACTCAAAGTAGAGAGTAGAATGGCGGTCACCAGAGGCTGAGGGTGGAGGTTGGTGGAATGTGGATGGGAAAAGAGGAGATGTTGGTCAAAGGGTACAAAGTTTCAATTAGACAAGAGGAATAGGTTCTGGTAGTCTATTACACAGTATGGTAACTAAAGTTAATAATAAATACTATGTATTTCAAAATAGCTAAAGGAATGGATTTTAAATATTCTCTCCAAAGAAAACTGTATTCATATGTGAGATGATGGATCTGTTAATTAAGTTGATTTGATCATTCCACAATGTATGTTTCAAATCATCACACTGTACCCCATAAATATATACAATTATTATTTGTCAATTAAAAATAAAACAAAACAAAAAGAAGAGGTAGGCAAAGTCCAATCATGTAGCACCCCACAGGCTACAGGGAGGAATCTGAATTTTATTCTAAGGGAAGTTGGAAGCCACTGAAGGTTTTAGGCAGGGTAGGACACTATACAATTTACATTGTAAAGAGATCATGCACTTGATTTATATTAATAAAAACCTTCCATGCACTATCCCTCTGATTCTTTCCCCATCTGCAAAAGTCTCTCAGGCCCTAAAAAAGCTCAGCATTCCAATACAAAAAGTATCACGTTGGGGCTCCTAGATATCCACGTGAGGGAACCCCTGCAGACCAAGAACAATAATGTTGGATTGTTATGAAATAAAAATACACTTTGTTGTGCTAAGCCAATGAAGGAGGAAATGAGGGAAAGAGAGAGAAGGAAAATGAGGGAAAGAAAGGGAGAAGGAAGGAATATTCTGGCTGCTTCATAAAGAATTCAAATATGGGGTCAGAGAATGAACAAAAAAGAAAATATAAAGACCTTCTCTCTATTTCCCTTGCAATACACTTTTATTTATTTATTTGTTTGTTTTTTATAAGTGGATTCAGTCAAAAACTAGCTAAACTATGGCATGAACAAGTAGTCAACCATCTGCCTTATGGATGCTGGCTATTAGAGAAAGTAGCAGAAGCTAAAAGTGGCAGATCCAGTTGACCCGAGATGATATCTCCCAGGAATCCCACCTCCCTTTTCAGATGCCAGGTCTGAAGTAAATAAACTTTTTTTCTCTGTCAGAGCCCAGATTGCCTTTTAGAGTCCTTCTCTCACATACACAACATTGGTTTTCACAGCTGTCATCTACAAAAGGAACAAGGAACAGGTAGTTGAGTTTTAGGTCATAACCAGGCAATTGCTTACCCTGGGCATACTTTGCCAGATACTGCTATTCTCCAAGCACTATATGTACATTTAGTGTGTACCTATGTTCATATTCATTCATCAATAAGCATTTAGTAAGCATCTACTTGTATGAGGAACAGTTCTAAGTACTGGCAACACAGCAGTTAACGAAACAGACAAAATCTCTGCTCTTTTCTCACTATATCAATCATCAAACATGTAAAAAACAGATGAGGTTGCTAGTCTCATAGACAGGCAAACATCATATCAAATGCTGATAAGAACTAGGAAGAAAACAGTAGAGTATAATACATATATAAATAGAGTGTCTTTGAGGAAAGGGAAGGAGAACATAAACTAGGGCAGGCTTGGAAGCTGACATTCTCATAGGGAGGACGGAGACAAGAAACAAGTAAAGTGTGTCTGATGGTGATAAGTGCTATAGCAAAAAATAAAGCAGGAAGGGGTGCAGCAATGGTGGGGAGGGAGTTAAGTGTGTTGACATAAAGGATATCTGGGAAGTCATGCATTCAAGCTTTGTGATTCTTTAGATACGAGGATAAGGAAAGGAAGGAGTCAAGGATGGCTCCTCTATTATTTCTAGTTTGTGTAGTTCATGGTGGTGTCATTTAGTAAGATAGAAGGCACTGTAGGAAAACCAAATTTGTGGGGAGAAGATCCTCAGTTTGCTTCCAAACATTCCACTGAGATGTTCAAATAATGATATCAAGCAGACAGATGATACACGTCAACAACATACAAAAGGTAACTGATGTTTTGGGCATGGATGAGAATTCATAAAAATCTGAAATTCTACATCCCAGGTTGGTATGGCGGCTCCATGAATTTGTTCATGACCAGACTCTTCCATTTTTCTGCTCCTCCATCTGACTGTGGCCCTTGCCACATGATCCAGGATGGCTGCTGGAGCACCAGCCATCAAGTCTGATCAGACAACAAGCAAATTGTTGTTTCTTCTCTGCTAGTAGTTTGCTTTGAGACCTTAGGAAACTCATTTTCCCCTCCCTGGACCTGTTTTCCCATCTGATCTGTCAAGTTCCTTGTTGCTATAACATATCTTGACTCTTGGAATGGGAGGTGAGTGGCTTTTATCCAAAGCAGGAAGCCTGCCCTCTTGTGACATAGCCATACAAGCAGAGTGCTGATGTGACTGAGAATACTGACCTTTAAGTATTTCAGTTCTTATTGGGGCTCTGGATAGAAGTTCTCCAGGGAACTCAGAGGGTAATTGCTTTTGCCTCTGCTTCGGAAGAGGTTGCCTTTGATGCAATGCTGTTCTCATCGGCAGGTTTAATTTAGCTCTTTTGTCTGCATTAAACTCACTGGGAACTATCCTTCATGTGTTGCCAAACGCATCACGTGGCCGGCCATTGCTGGCTGAATTTATACTTGCCCTTTCAGCTAAGGATCCTGGGATGCTCTGACCACCAGGGTTGGGCAAGCTGACTTTCACCTCCCTGGGGATCCTCTCTCTGGGAGCTGTGGGTAATCTGAACCCGCCACTGGGTGTCAGCATTGCTTTGTCCATTTAAAGGAACAAATAGATATTTGTGCGGTGTGGGAGTTGTTTATGTAGCAAGTTTAGGCTCTAAAGTGAGCACAACCACTTTATAATTTCTCACAATTCACATTTTTATGGCACTCAGCATCAACCCAAGGAGCTCCCTTCTCTGTCATCACATCTGGACTCTCCTTGCTCATTTCGGCTCTTCCGGGTCCCTCACCTGGATACTACAACTGTCCCCATCTCCAGTTTTGTGTTCCTCAAGTCTATCTTTTTCACTTGGTTACGATCCAGACTATAACAGGCCCATTTGCAGAATAATGAGCCCCCTGTCACTGGAAGTTTGCAGACAGAAACTAGAAAAACAGCTGGCAGGAATTTTTGTAGAGAGAATATATATAAATACCTTATAAATATAAAAACATGCATATATGATGTCCTTGTGTATATAGTCATGTGCTGCATAATAATGTTTTGGCCAAAACTGGCTCACATATACCAGTGGTCCCATAAAATTATAATACTGTATTTTTACTGTACCTTTTCTACGTTTAGATATGCTTAATACGCAAATATTTAACCACTGTGTCACAATTGTCTACAGTATTCAGTACAGTAATGTTGACATACAGGATTGTAGCCTAGGAGCAATAGGCTATACCACGCAGCCTAGTTGTATAGCAGGCGATATTACCTAGGTTTGTGCAAGTAAGCACTGCAATGTTCACACGATGAAATTTCCTAATGGCGCATTTCTCAGAATGTATCCCCATCATTAAGTGACATGTGACTGCAAGTGTGTGTATTTATATATTGCTAAATGTGTCTAGATTAGATGTGATATCTCTTTGGAGGCAGGGCTAGGTGGGCACATTTCTAAAACACAAATCTAGCTATATGTTTTCCCTGCTTGAGAACCTTCAGTGGCATCCTGTTGTCCATAACAGGGTAAATTCTAAGCTGCCTAGCTTGGCAAACACAGCTGTCAATATTTGGCTGCTCCCAGCAGGTCTTATCTCCTGTCTCAAACATCAGGTTTCAATGAGAATGAACTTTCCCCAAGAGAATTTCATGCTCTGCGTGTCTTTGCTCACACCTAGAGAGCCAACCTCATGCTTTTCACAAGGGCGACCTCTATTTATCCTTCCAGAGCCTCCTCCAGAAAGCCCTCCCCAATGCCCACTCCCCAGCCTCAGCTTAGAGCCCTTTCTGTAGGCCCGCAGAGCACGTCGACTAAAATACAATTTAGGGTGTCAAAGTTATCTGTTATGCATTTCTCATCAACTAGATTATAACCTTCCTTAGGAGGGACTTTGAGCTTTCCATCTTTATATCTCTGGCTCCTGCCACTGTGTCAGGCAGGTAGTTGACACTTAATAAACGTTTGTTTAGCCTAACTCAGCTGAATCCACGAAGTTATTAAGCTTATTTTGCTGAGTCTACAACATTTCTTGCATGCATCCCATTTGTAGTACCAATCACAGTCATCCTAGTTCAGAGTGGACAAATTTTCCAAATTTGTCACTTCCTTTGTCTGATGAATTTTGCCATATCTGTATAAGACATGGACTACATTTTTAAAACATTTTTTTTTCTTTACATCCACTTATTTTTATCTCATATAAATTTGTTTTAAAAGGAAACTTTATATCACTACCATAAGTAGAAACCTATACTGCTTGCCTCAAAAAAAAGACAATTAAAAAAAAAATACAATGAAAGACACGCTATTAAATTGTGGCTAGACAATCTTTCCTGCTCTAGTAGATATACTGTTACCATTAATGAATCTTTCCCTCCCTTCTTGTATCATGCCTCTTTGCCACATGACTTTGGGCTCCTCTCACTAAATAGGCAAGGTTCCTGTCTCTAGCTCTTGATTCTGAATTCACCCATAGCTCTTACTCTGTCCGATGTTGTATTAATAGATTTGACACACACAGAGGCATGAAAAGCTCTGTGGGTCTGGGATTGCTCCTCTGCAATGTGAACATGCCTGGGATAGCATGCTGGACAGATGTGAGAAATACATAAAGCAGAACCCAAGTACCCTAGCCAAGAGCCAGCTGCAAATCTAACTACAAGACTTGACAGCAAGTCCAGACCAAGACCAAGACACCCACCGCTGCCTTTAATGGCTGCCTGCAGGTTTCTGATAAATGAAGATTTGTTGTTGAAAGGCACTGAGGTTTTTTGAATGATTCCTACGTACATTAATGTCGCAATAGATAACTAATACATCTTCCAAGGCTCTGAGCCTGAGGCTTGTTTTCTCTTTGCTAAAAAGGTAGATTAGAAAGTGTTAGAGAGGTATTACAATGTATACGTACATCGAAAATATCACATTGAACCCCACAAATATACACAATATATTTTACATACACAATATCATTTATCAATTATAAATAAATAAAATGGAAAAAGAAGTATTAGGTATTGAAACACTGGTACCCAATTGAGAATGTCTCCCTGAAATAATCAGACAGAATGAAATAGAACTAAAAAGGGAATAACTGTCTCACTTCATAACTCAAATGTGATTTATCATAGTTTACACCTACAATTATCTCTATGCCTTTCCCATGCTTTGTGATAGACTGCCCTAGTTCTTGCCCTTGCTAGATTTTTTTTGTGGACAAAGGATATGCTTCCAAAATGGTCTGAGGCTCATTGCCTAAAAGCTAAAGCTCAAATTTGATTCAAATTTCAGGTGCTCTGTGATGGGTCCCAGCCCTGTCCCTCCAGGCTATTCTCACTGTCCCCACCCCTCTGCGTAACCAATACAGCAACCCAACTTCGTCAGTGTTTACTGAGCACTGGTGGCAGCTCCTAAGTCAGAGGCAGGCACAGAGCTCAGAGGTGATGATGTAGGCTTCACTTCCATCAAGCCCTCAGCCTGTAGGTAAAGCATGTGTGCAACCACATAACTCTAATGCGGTGTGTAAAGAGTAATTCCAGAAAGCTGCAGAAATCCACAGGATTGGTATCCAATGCAAACAGTCAGGAACAAGATAAGCTTGAATTAGAGAAGGAACCCAAAGGGAGGTGATGCCCTCATGTACAATGAAACCTCTCCTGATTCTTCCACTACAACCTGTCACAAATATACGTTTTTCTGAACCCTCATAGCACATCTTTTATTATATGTATATAATTTATCTGTTCTCTTCGACTGTCAACTTTTAGAGAGCATTGATCATTCGTCTTTGCACCAACCACAGCAGTAGCAGGTCATAAGGCAAACACTGAGCGCTAACATATGTTTGGTTGATGAATGGATGGACAGAGAGAGAAATGAATGGATTAATAGAAGGTCATAAGAGAAATAAATTATAAGAAAATCTTCTGGTTCTCTTCAGGTCACCTCATTTAGGTAGCTGCCCAATCCTATGATACCCAGATCTGGCAGGCTATCATGTGTATTTAGGGAGCTTTAAAACATATATTCTCTGGGATCTCTTTCCTTAGGATATTCTGATTCAACAGATACGGAGTGAGTCATAGTAATCCAGAATCCAGAGGATTCTGATGCATCTGGTCCAAGGACTGATGGTTGGGGATCATAAGACTAGCTCACCTGGTTGTCACGATGGCTCCGTACTCTCAGATGTTCTCGTTTCGAGATGCTCAGCCTCCTTTTCACTGATGGCTCAGCCTACACGGATAATCTGCAAGAAGAAAACATACCTGACTTGAAAAATTCCATAAGGAGCTGTAACAGTAGTAATAACAATGTACTGCCCTATATTGAGCACAAGTATCAGGCATTCTGCGAAGCGCTTGTGTAAATAAGCACAAACAGTTGCTCATTTAATCCTACCAGCAACCCCAATAAGGTAGATGCTCTTTGTTAACCCCAGCCTACAAATGAAGAAACAGAGGCACGGGGAGTCTAAGTAAGCTGTATGTGGTAGAGTTGGAATTCAGACACAGGTCAGTCTGACCTCAGAGCCCCAGGATCATGATATGCAAAGATAGCTCTGCCCAAGGACTGCATAGGTGTCCAGACTGAGAAGAGAACAAGTGGGCTTGGGTCAAACTAAAGCAGGATAAACCCTGGCTAGGTACAAAAAAAGATCTTGATGGAAGAGAATTTAGGGAAAGGGAGTCAAACAATCTAGACTCAAATCCCAGTGCCGTCCACCACGAAAACAAAACCAGCAAATGCTTACACGTATTTTACCATCTGCCAGCCTCTGTTCCAAGTGCTTTACACATAGGAACGGATTTAATCTTCACCACATCCTATGAGTACGTACTGTTACTACCACCATTTTACAAGGAGGGAACTGAGGCACAAAGAGGCTAAGAATCTGGTTCCCCGCCGCACAGCTAGGAAGCATAGGACTGCGACTCAAACCCAGAGCACCCAGCTCCAGAGCCCACCCTCTGCCACCAAGCTGCACAGTAGTGAACCAGGAAAACTTTGGAAGTTTCCATTCTTCCCTTAGTCTACTGCTCAGATACAAAATAGAAGAGTTGGCTGAAATGATCCTCACAGTTTCTTCCAACATTGATATTTTAGAGTCTCATTTTATTAAAAGGTCATAAAGAAAGAATATAGATTCCCCATTTCTGTAAGAATATTTTAAAATTAGATGTTTTCTTGGGGAAGGATTAGATAAAGTCTTGCCTGAAGCCCGAAAGTGAGGTAGACAACCTCTTAATGTCACGAAGTGATAACAGCAAAACCCACAGAGAATTCCTAGGGACCAAAGGGAGTGAGCTCCTTCCTCACAGGGACATGTTACAGTCAAAACCTTAAAAGCTCATTGCCATCACTAGACATTTGACAGGTCCAATTCTGCCAATTGCTTTTGAGAGATACAGGCTATAACAAGTCAACTCAAGCAAATAAGAATTTCAAAAGAGCCAACCTAGTTGCTTCAATTCTTGGCTCAGTTTCATATAAGCCATGTGACACTGGGTAAACTAGGTTAGCATGACCTCCGAAGGGGCCAGAATTCTAACAGCAAAATTAGAATAGAAAGGCTTATGGAGATTTCTATGCTAATCAGCCATGTTTTACCGGAACGATTATGCTCAGCACAATGGCCACTTGCTAGCTTCAGCCAGGCCATCGTTTGGTCAGGTGACCAACAGAAAATGATGACTCAAAGTGCTGGGGAGGCCATGTTAAGGTGACAGCACCCTAAAAGTGGTGGCAGAGGTAGGATAAAAGTGATAGGACCCCAGAGAAAAAGG
>CAUYSK010006578.1:0-11093 GCA_963575035.1 Avahi laniger
GGTCTCGAACTCCTGAGCTCAAGCAATCCTCCCTCCTCAGCCTCCCAGAGTGCTAGGATTATGGGCATGAGCCACCGCCCCCGGCCAGCTTTGCAAGCTTTGAACAGCACTATTCTAAAAGGCCACAATATATAGTATTATACTGTAAACATAGAAAATATAAACTTAAAAGGAAATTTGTGCTTTTTCCGCCACAGAAGAGGAAATTGAGTTCTTTTTTTTCTTTTTCTTCTTCCCCTTAGCAGTTTTATTTAAATTGAAACTTGAAGAAGGGAAGGGAGCAGAAAGGGGAGTTTATAGCGGGACAGCTGGATGCGTGATAAGTAATAAGGAGAAATAAGTTTGAAAATATAGATTAGGCACAGATAGTGAAAGTTCCTGATTTTAACAATACTCTAAAAAAACACAGAGTTTTTACGATGTGCAACGTGCCAGGCTTTGTTTGTTTTTGCATGAACAGAAGTGTTGTTAGAGATGGGTATTGCAGGTGGAGTAGGAGTTTATGCCAACAACAAGAGGGAGGAGGACATGTGGGTCAGAGGGAATGGAATGTTAAAGGCACGGAGATCTGAAATCGAATGCTGCATCTGGGGACTACAAAAAGCCACGAGTGTAGAGTAGCAGGGGGCGAGCCAGGGAAGGGAGGCTGGAGAGGCCTGAGAGCGAGATTGCGAAAGGCCCCGGGTGCTGTGCAATGGCGTTTGAACTCCTTCCTCTAAGCCCGGGTTTTTGGCATTGCACTCCTTTTAAAGAATGGACATTTCACAGAATCTGAACACATTTATTTACAGAAGCCATTGAAGCATCCTCGTAGTACTCTAGAGATTTAATTAACATAGCGTAAAAATTATAGTAGGCAAAGTGGAGCCGCTGAAGGGTTTTAGGTTTGCCTAGGACTGAGGGGAGCTCCTGGATGAAGAGCTTTCAGTTTTAAAACTTGGAGGACTCAGGCAGGGCGCGGTGGCTCACACCTGTAATCCTAGCACTCTGGGAGGCCGAGGCGGGCGGATTGTTTGAGCTCAGGAGTTCGAGACCAGCCTGAGCAAGAGCGAGACCCCATCTCTACCAAAAATAGAAAGAAATTAATTGGACGGCTAAAAATATATAGAAAAAATTAGCCGGGCATGGTGGCACATGCCTGTAGTCCCAGCTACTCGGGAGGCTGAGGCAGGAGGATCGCTTGAGCCCAGGAGTTTGAGGTTGCTGTGAGCTAGGCTGACGTCATGGCACTCACTCTAGCCAGGGCAACAAAGTGAGACTCTGTCTCAAAAAAAAAAAAAGAGTTCCATTTTGACTTGGGGCATGTGGACTTTGAGTCTCAGTGCTCACGTTTTGGAGCAGTGTTGATTAGTCTTATGTTGGTGACATTTAGAAGGTACTCCTACCTTGGCTGGGAGCTGTACCTAAAGGGCTACATAAGCGAAAACACTTTATAGTTGCGAGTATCAGGACTTAAAGAAAAAGAGAATATGTTGGTTAAAATAACTGAAAAGTTCAGGAGTAGAATTGCTTCAAGCGCAGCTAGACTTTTGAGCTGGAATGACCTCATTAGGACTTAAGGACTCCTTCCAGCTCTTGGCTCTGCTTTCTTCCTTATGGCTTCGTTCTGAAGCAGGCTGTTTCCATGTGCCTGCAGTTGTAGACTCACGGCTAAACTCTATAGCAGAAGGAGAGCTTTACTTTCTATATTGTTAGAGTGAAAGTTCATTCTAGGCATATCTCAAACTTGGTGTTTGCTGCTGGGTGGACGGAATGTCCTGTTGGGCAGATTTAGGTCAAATGTTTGCTGTGGAGCGGGACTCCAAGTGGAGGCAGCCTCGCTTGAAGTACATGTACTGAGAGTTGCGGAGAGGAAGCAAAAAAGACAAAAATCCCCAGATGCTCACAGCGGTCAATCCTTTGGCTGCTCAACATGTCCTGGTCCCTCCATTTAACACGATGCAGCCATTCACATAAATAAAACACAAAGCATTATCTCCAAGGGACAATAACTCAAATTGCCATTTAGTAACTTATTCAGCTCAAAGTTCCCAATATCCAGATGTCATGAATTCCTCCTTGTTTGGACTTAGAGGTGTCATGATTTTGGAACCTACAGCCAAATAATATATTCGACCATCCTGACACATCTATTGCACAATTATGAAAAGAAAAGAGGATTACCACAATAAACATTACTGTCTTCAAAAGAGAAGAAAGGGATGGGTTTGGCTAGTGGGAAGCAAAACAAAGTAAATAAATAAATGAGAAGAAAGGGAGACAATATATAATGCTACTGATCCATGGTATATAGAACATGCTGAAGGAGAGGAATAGCAGAAATCCTTGCCCTAGCATGAGTTCCTGGTCAACTAGTCTGATTGCCAGGGGCTCTGCCATCTGAAAAGCTTTCCCTTCTCCATGGCCATTGTCCTGCTTGACCACATCTGAGGTGGTCATTAGGGTCGAGTCCCCTTCCCTCCTTTTTTTCCCCCTTTAGCAATTAAATTCCTTTTGGGAAGGTTTGCAGGACTGGGGTATTAATTGCCTTAGATGTTGGGTGATCTCAGCTTTGTTTGTTAATCTTAGGGTTTCTAAGGCAGTACAACTCACTTATAATATTAGTGCTTTTTGTTCTATTCATATTCCCTGAGGTTGTGACCAAAACCAGAATTCCTTTTTTCTTCTCTCTTAGAACAAACTTTGGGACTTGGACCACTCACTACCTCACAGCTTGTTTTGACCCCTTTCATGGCCCTGTGGGAGGTGGGGAGACAGAGTGAATCAATCCCTTCTTCTCTGGCTACCCTCCTTTGACTGGCTCTTTGCAATTAGAACAATTGTCCCTTTTGTCAGCCAGAGAATGAATAACAGGAAGTGACTAGGAGTGATCTGTGGGTGTTAGTATCCTGGCTTTGTTAGCATTTTTTCTAGCTTGGGGTATAGAATTTGGACATTCTAATGCTGAAAGCTGAGACTGCCTGACTCTCAGCCATCTTGGATTAGTAGCCAGAGGCAGAGCTGTATATTCACAGCTTTAGACAAGCTGGCTTCAAACAAAGCTTGCCTCTTTCTTGTGGGACCTTACCGAAAAGTAAACATCTCAACACAATGGATTTTCTATTGAGTCTCTAAACACTCAGCTTGTTTGACATATGGAGAGTCCTAAGATAAAAGAGTCAGCAATTTACCCAGGTACTTTTTCTACCAAAACTCAGAAATTGGCAATCATTCCCATGTGGAAAGTTGGGGAATTCTTACTACCTTGCACCTCACCTCCATTAGCCAATTCCGCATTTTGGGGTCTGTTATTTTTACACTTGATCTTAGCCTAAAGGTTGAGAAGCGATAGGGGTCTGTTATTTTCAATACCTTATTCCTGATACTACAGGAAGTAATGATGTCTCTATGATAAGAGTCAAAACCCCAACCCAATTTGTATTATACAAGAAGGGTAATATATTGTCCCTCATAACTGGAAGGTCCAGGACTGGCACTTGTCTTAGTTTGCTAGGGCTGCCATAACAAAATACCAAAGACTGGGTGGCTTAAATAACAGAAAGTTATTTCTCATAGTTCTGGGGGCTGGGAGTCTAAGATCGAGGTGCCAGCACGTTTGGTTTTTCCTGAGGCCTCTTTCTGCTGCTTGCAGACAGACGGCTGCCCTCCCACTGCTTCTTCACGCTGTCTTTCCTCTGTGAGCACATGTCTCGTGCTTCTCTGTATGTTCCCATTTTTTCTTCTTATGACACCATTCAGATTGGATTAGGGCCCACCCTAATGGCCTCAATTTAATCAAATGCCTCTTCAAAGGCGCTGTCTCCAAATACAGCCACATTCTGACTGTGTCTTCACATGGCCTTTTCTCTGTGCATGCGCAATCCCTGTTGTCTTCCTCCTCTTATGACACCAGTCATATTGGATTAGGGCCCCACACCATGGCCTCGTTTAACCTTAATTATCTCTTTAAATGCCCCGTCTCCAAATACACTGACATTTTAGGGAGGCACAATATAGTCTACAGCAGCACTATTTTCAGAGATGCATTTGGATTCAGGACCAAAATGATGTCTTTAAGACACTGTCCAATTCTTCTATTTCTCTGCTTGTTTCATGTTCAAGCAGGCTGCTGTTTGCTGGTCTTTCACATCTCTAAATTATCTCCTTATAATTTAATAACTTTCCAATGGAAAGAAAACATCGTTTTCTCAATGATTCTAGCAAAAAATTCTGCAGTTTACTCCTATTGGCTTGGGTGGGACATGTGCACATCTTCAGAATAATCACTAGATCCAGGGCAATGGGATATGTTTATTGTCCAATCTTGGGTGATGTGCCCACTCCTGGACTCCAGTAAGGGGGTGAAGCACCTCACTTGTACCATAGAAACTCAGAATAGGGAAGAGGGTACTTCTCCAAAGGAAAAATGAGAGGTTGCTATCAAGAGAATGAGGAACAGATGATGGCAGGCAAAAATCCAACAAATCCTGCTCTGTGATGTCTACATTTTCTTTCTAATGCCAACACGCTACGCTTTAATGCTGAGTCATTGAGTATGTTGAACCATACTGGTCCATTGTTTTATAGGACAGTGCTGGCATTGTGTATAAAATTCAGTGTCTTTCATAATCCTTGGAAGAGTAAAAGAAACATATGATTAATTTTGAAGTGTAGAAGTGTATTCAAGTACCTTCCTCTACTGAAAATGCTAAATTGGACCCTCAGAGGAAGCATGCACAAGCTGTCAACTTAAGAAGCACAACGTTGAACTTCGCTGTAAAGGATCCTCATTCTGAAAGGATTGTTTTCTAAGATGGTTCTTTGTTGGTGGCCATAAAAATGGAATTCGATAAACATACATATGGCCACCTAAATAGTGCACTAACCCTCACATGGGGAAGAACAATGCACTTATTTATTAATTAGAATATATTAATGTTGCTATCTCTGTATTCAGAGATGATCTATTAATAATTATTTCTCTGTTTTTCTGAAAAATCTCTGTACTTCTTTGTACAGGTAAATCTTTTTTTTCCAGCTCCAACTTCTGCTTAAAGATTCTGTGGATATTTGCTACTCTGCTTCTTTGTTTTGCAAAACTATTTTTTTTCCTGCTGTTCATGGCCGTATCAGCACTGTTCATTAAAATTCAGGAATTAGGATATAGATATTCTTTTCACCACTTAGGTTGTCAGTAGGGTAAGCTATGAGATAGAGGTGAAATGGGTCTGAGAACCATAGGTTATATAGAAGATCCCATGTTTTGGCAAAGGTTTATAAAACATAGGATGCCCCACTTCCTGTCACAAGGCATAAGCTGTTAGTGTCATACAATGTCTCCTTTTCCTTAGTCGTGAATTTAATCTCTAATCTTGCCTTTCACTTCTGTGTGGTCACTTCTTTTCTCTTCTCTATGTAAGTAAGAACAAGAGCTATGTCTCTTGAGTAAAATGTACTCCATTAAGGGATACACTCCTAACTAAATTTTAGGAAACTATCTTTGTTTGGGGGTTTATTTTTTCCTATTTTCTGTCTCTATCTACATTGAGTAACAAGATAGTTAACTTCTACTGAAAAGAATGAAATTTGGCATGGTGCCTTAAACACTACTTTGTCTAGAACAATTTGTGAACAGAAATGATGGACAATATACTGTTAATAAACTGTTTACCTCTAGGAATTAAGACCAGAGTTGAGGGTGGCCTGGAAAGTTGGCAGTATCTTTTACATTAAAAAATAAACTTTAGATTAAAGTATATTTTACACTCACAAAAGTACGCAAACTTGAAGTATACAGAGCAATGACTTTACGAATTTTCACAAAGGGAACACACTTCTCTGACCACGCCCAAGCACCCTACTGATCATGATGCTCTTTTCCCCAAAAGGAAACAACTGTCCTGAATGTTGACAGTATAGATTAATTTGGCCTGATTTGGAACATCATATAAATTTTCTTCCTTGTGTCTGGCTTGTTTTCACTCAACATTATATTTGTCGAAGTCATCTATAGTGTTGTGTGTACTCACATATTCATTGCGTTACAGTTTTGCATTATAACCACAATTTATATTTTCATTGTTTCCAGTTTTTTGTTTTTACAAACTATGCTCCTAGGAACAGTTTTTAATCATTTTGCTTTATACCCTCTACACTAAGGTGTTTTTTTTAAAACCATGAAGATGATTTAGTTAAAACAAAACAATCATTGATGTGGGTTGCTCCATATCCTTAACAATTCTCGACACTTTGAATACCAATTTTGTTTTCTTTTTTATGTCTCTTTTCAGAAGAAACTGTCAATTTTTTATATTCTTCTTGAATTCTTCTTTTCTCCCATTTCTCAAATGTATTTATACTCTAAGATTATCTTTAACCTCTGTTGCTTTCTTTGTTTACACTAGCTCCTTTGGAGAATTATTTGCCCTCAGGGCTTCTCATGTTGCTTCTGTATAGATGACTTAAATCAGCAGCTCTTCCCTAACTCCCCTCTCACACTCATTTATTAGTCGGACCTTAACCCCTGCAGTTCATTTCAGTCATCTTCTTTACTTTTTTTTTTGTTTTTTTTTTTACACTAGTCTGACTGTATGGCTTTATAACTGGCTTGCTTGTTTGTTGTTGTTTTTTTTTTTTTTGGAGACAGAGTCTTGCTCTGTTGCCTGGGCTAGAGTGCCTTGGCATCAGGCTAGCTCACAGCAACCTCAAATTCCTGGGCTCAGGTAATCCTTCTGCCTCGGCCTCCCGAGTAGCTGGGACTACAGGCATGTACCACCATGCCCGGCTAATTTTTTCTATATATTTTTAGTTGTCCAGCTAATTTCTTTCTATTTGTAGTACAGACAGGGTCTCACTCTTGCTCAGGCTGGTCTTGAACTCCTGATCTTGAGCGATCCTCCCGCCTCGACCTCTCAGAGTGCTAGGATTACAGGCATGAGCCACCACGCCCAGCCATAACTGGCTTATTTGTAATAGGCAAGTATTTTTTATGCACGATTCCCTGTCCATATAAACAATTAGAGTGATTCAAAATCAGCACATCTGCCTTTTCTGGCAGCTCGATCTTGTGGAATCCCACAAAATAATATTGCTTTCACCAGGCACCTTTCCAGAAGTTGGCTGGCCATGGCCACAGCCATGGGGCCCCTGGAAGATCCCATAGGCATGAACACAGGAACTCCTCTGGCCATCTGGGCAATCCCACTTGGGGGAGGGTACCAGAGGGAGGAAATGACAGGTAGGGTGTTAGAGAATGCCCTGAGGGAAGAAATGGGTACTTGAGCAATGTCACTTGCCTGGGCCCAGGTACTGGACAGGCCTTGGAAAAATATGAGAATGGTCTTCCAAAGAAGGGAGACAGAGAGGGGAGGCCCTGAGGCTCAGGGTTCTGGAGAGAACTCTACTTGCTGCTGTCTAAGGGCAGTACTGATTTTCTATTACCTTCAAGGCAAAGTCCATCCTTCTTTAACATTCTGATTCCTCCACAATCTGACAGAGCTCTTTAACAGTTGTGGAAGAAGCACCTTGATTCAGTGATATGCTGAAGCCAGCTTTCCCTTGCTCCCAAGAACCAGTTATGGGCATTTCTTCCCAACTCCATATTCAGTGATGTCACACTGGTAGCTTGAAATTCACCATGGTGGTTTATTGGTAAATGTTACAAATTACGGGTTTTTGTTGTTGTCATTCTTTGTTTTTGAGAGTCGTTTAACCATCTGGCCAATTGTCACTGTATATATTACTGTTGAAGGGATATCTTTTTGCTACAGTGAGAGGTATGTTTTACTAAAGCTCCCAAGAAGAGGTGTTTTCAAAGTGTGTCCCGGACAGAGTGTTTTTGGAGCTGAGGAATTTGAAGGAAAAGGGAGGAAATTTACAGGAAAAAGACAGAATTCTAGAAACGTAGTTTTATATAGTTAAACTTAATTTAACTAAGGCCTTTAGCATCAGGCAGAGGTGGAAAAGTTGGAAATCTCTGTAATTATTCTTATGAATCCAGAGGATTTTAATATTGGTGATGATAAGGACACTACAAAAAACAAAATCAGGGCATATTATCACTTATTAATATAGATGCAAAAATTATACAAAAATATTAATAAATACAATCCAGTAGTTAAGAATTAGATATTAATAATAAAGAATACCCAATTAGGATTTATCATAGGAATTCAAGGATAGTTCAATATCAGGAAAACTATTAGTATAATTAATTATATTAATAAGTTTTAAAAAATCTTATCAGTAGATTTTGAAGAGATAATTGATAAACTGCAGTAGCCATTTGTAATAAAAACAGTAAAGGAAAGAATTGATACATTTGACTATATTAAAATTAAAAACTTCTCTTCATCAAAACATACTACATGCAAAGTGAAAATATTATCTACAGACTGAGAGAAAAAGTGTACAATATGAAAAATATTCATATTTTCATATTCAGAAGATTTAAAGAACTACAAATCAGTATGCAAAAGACAAAGAATCTAAAAGAAAAATTGGAAAAAGATATGAACAGGTAAGTCACTGAATGAAAAGACCTTCAGTCTCACTGTTAGTAAGTTAAATGCAAATTAAAACAATGTGAAGTACCATTACACATCTGTCAGATTAATTAAATTTCCGATGCATGATAATAGTAAGTATTGGCAATGATGTGGAACAACTGGAATTCCCACTGCTGGTGGGAGAGTAAATTGGTACAATTACTTTGAAGAGCAATTTTGCAACATCAGGTAAAGCTGAAAATATGCACGTGGTATTGGTCACCAACCTGTGTAGTTCCTCAGATTCTTGTGACTACCTTCTCCTTCCTAAAGGCACTGTCCACCTCCTAGTTTGCACTAGTGTTAACTCCCTTCACCAGTGGTTTTGCCAAACTCCCTGAGCTGGCTGGAGTCTGAATTGAAAGCCTAAATTTTCACAGCCCTCATACTGCTTATGTTAAGCCCTATTCACAATAAATAGTCTCTCCACTTCTAGACTTGGATATAACACAGGTTATGTGATTTGACTTCCTGAGTTGCTGCCAAGAAGCCAGATGTTGCACCCTTGAAATGCAGGGTTAAGAAAGGTAGTCACCTCCTTGTGGGGTGAACTTTGACCTATGGGAAGGGGTATGAGGGGAAAAGAGATGGGCAGACGAGTCTCCTCTCCCTTTTTCATTCTGTAGATTATGCTGTGATGTTCTTTCTCCCTCAGACGTTCTGGTAAAAGATTCGCATGTTGTGTGGCCATATCTGCTGAGTGACAACTATTTTTTTTGTGGCTTGCTGCGATACATTGGCCTTCGTGGTAATGCGTCGCATTGTATTGCTATGTATCTTTTTTTTGCCTCAGTTCTCCTTTTCCTTATGCCTGTGCTGGGCCCTTTGCCTCCTAAATAAAGTGTCAGCACCTTAATCCTTGCCTCAGGCTCTGTTTTCTAGAGGGCTCAGGCTAAGATACTTAGAATTCTACTCCTAGTTCCAAAGTATAGAGTGACTCTTACACATATGCATAAGGACCATGGTCCCTAACCCCTGGTCCACGCCTGGTACCAGTTCTGGCCTGTTAGGAACCAGGCTGCACGTCACCACCTGAGTTCTAATGCCCCTGCCTGACCCCTCCCAACCCCCACCCCATCTGTGGAAAAGTTGTCTTCCATGAAACTTAGGAACCAGGCTACACAGCAGGAGGTGAGTGGTGGGTAAGTGAGGGAAGCTTCATCTGTATTTACAGCCACTCCCAATTGCTCGCATCACCGCCTGAGCTCCACCTTCCCTGGCCCCAATCCGTGCAAAAATTTGTCTTATGTGAAACCAGTCCCTGGTGCCAAAAAGGTTGGGGACTGCTGCATAAGGAGATATCTATAAGAATGTCCATTATAGCCTTGTTTGTAATTAGCAAACATTTATAAACAATTAAGTATTACTGTGGTGATTTATACAAAGAGATAATATACTCCCTTGAAAATGAAGGACCTGGAGCTATACGTATAATGTGGATAAATCTCGAAAACATAGTGGAGCAAAAAAGGAAGTGGCAGAAAAATTAATATTGCATATAACCATTTATATAAAGTTTACAAACACATAAAAACATCATCTTGTAAATTTCTAGATGTATGTTTTTGTAGTATAAATATAAAATATTTCGGGGAAGGAGAAGCCATACTTCAAGATAGTAGTTGCTTTTGGAGAGGGAGAAAGGGAAATGAGATCTGAGAGGAGTCTCTTGGGAGTTTCAGTGCTATCTGTGGTGCTTTATTTCTTAAGTTGTGTGGTGGAGCACAGGTGTTAGTGGTTGGAAAAAGGCTGGCTTGAATATCTTTATTCTTCCTCTCTAGATTCAAGGTCCTCTGCACTCACCTGCGTGGTGTCCCAGGAGGCAGAGGCTGACCTGTATGAACTGCGCCAACGAGCTTCCTCGTTCTCTGGTTTCCACCTGAGGCCAGCTAGTGGGGAGCATCCAGAGCAGAAGGGGGCAGAGAAGAGTAAAGCTGGGGTATCATTCTCATGTTTCTATTTGGCTTAGTTTTTTCTTATTTACTTAAATAGTCCACACAAGCATGGGGAATATAAAACAGATACATATGACTATATTGACATGGGCTATCGTGGAGGCAGGTGTGGGGTGAAGGTGCTGATATGGGTGAAAAGGAAGAAAAGAAGAAAAAGGGGCCAGGCGCGGTGGCTCACGCCTGTAATCCTAGCTCTCTGGGAGGCCGAGGCGGGCGGATTGTTTGAGCTCAGGAGTTCGAAACCAGCCTGAGCAAGAGCAAGACCCCTGTCTCTACTAAAATTAGAAAGAAATTAATTGGACAACTAAAAATATATAGAAAAATTAGCCGGGCATGGTGGCACATGCCTGTAGTCCCAGCTACTCGGGAGGCTGAGGCAGGAGGATTGCTTGAGCCCAGGAGTTTGAGGTTGCTGTGAGCTAGGATGACGCCACGGCACTCTAGATGGGGCAACACAGTTATAATCTGTCTCAAAAAAAAAAAAAAAAAAAAAGGAACCAAACCTGGAAGGAAAAACATAACTTCCTCTCACAAAAGGGCCTAAGGGTCAGATCAGATGGGGGCGTTTATGAAAGCTCCCTGAGGAATTGTTTTTCATTCAGGTGGAACAGAC
>CAUYSK010006585.1:0-29530 GCA_963575035.1 Avahi laniger
AACCAAGTCTCCAGAAACAGAAGAAATAAGAAAGATGGACAACTTGTCGGTCTTGTGACTGCCTGCTAATTACTCCACAACAATTACTATTTTTCTCTTTGTCCCCATAAAAGCAGCAAGCCACCTGGCCTCGCCGCTGGCATCTCCCTTTTCTTTCTTTAGGATGCCATGTGGTCTCCCTGCTCTCTCCCTGCCCCCCCTTCTCTCTCTCTTTTATTCTCTCTGTCCTTCTAAAGGATAAAATAAATTTTACTTTTATGTATCTTAATCTCTGCGTGAGAAATCTTTCTCCACCTGTGCCGTGAGCACCTACTAACCTTTCCACCCTAACAATCACCAGCCTACAATGCTGCAGCAACAACATCACGTGCGTGTGTGTGTGCGTGTGTGTGTGTGTGTGTGTGTGTGTGTCCGCATTTGACAGAGAGATGTCTTGTATATATTTATATCTGAATTGAATGCAGCTTTCCTGCCCACAACTCCTCTTGGTATCAGCAAACATAATCTCATCTATTGAAACCAACTCAGTTTGACTTCCAGTTTAATGCTTAGTCTTCTTCCTTTCTCCCTGAATTATGTCACCTACTGAAGGCCATGGAGCATGCTGGCATACGGGAAATGTGTTGTCTGTCCCTGATTGCCCTCTGTCCAGGCTGCTTCTACTGAAATGGTTCTTTTCTCCCTTGATCTTTGCTGTGTTAGTATTTCTGCTTATGTCCTTTCATGGCCATTGCTATGGGTGGAATTGGGTCCCCTAAAAAAGGCATATTGAAGTCCTTACCCCTGGTACCTGGGATTGTGACCTTATTTAAAAGTAGTCTTTGCAGATGCAATTAGCTAAGATGAGGTCATTAGGGTGGGCCCTGATCCAATATGACTGCTGTCCTTATAAGAGGAGAATTTGGACACAGACGCATAGGCAGGAAGGCCACGTGAAGACAGAGAATGCTGTGATGCCACTGTAAGCCAACTGCACCTGGCCTGACTCAGGTTTTCCTGGAGAATCCTGGTTGGAGATGCTGGGCAGCAGTAAGTGGCCTTGCCTCAGACACATGGGGCTTGACTGATGTCAAGGCTCCCCTCAAGGGATCCAAGTTACCTTTAAAATAAATTCACATCTCTCATGGGTGGCAGACGAAGGCAGCCTTCACTCCAGCCTCATTTCCCACCACTCCCAACCCTGGTTGTTGACCAACTCAGATTAGTGCTTCTCTTCCAGAATGCCAAGTTGCTCTGGAAAATGACTCCCAGCCAGGGACCACATCTCTCAGTGCACCTGGATGGGGGCCATGGAACTGGCTCTGACCAGTGAGATGTCATTGGGACTCATGTGTGACACTGTAGCACACATTTTCATTAGAAAGCTAATACCACATTTTCTCTCTTCTTTTAGTCCACTGGCTAGATGTCACCAGGGTGACCTTGAAGCCACAAGACTAAATCAAACTGGGTCACAGAGTCACCATGAGAAGCAAAGCCACCCTGAAAAGTCCCAGAGCAAGAACATTTATGTTGGACCTAGCACGAGTGAGAAATAAACCTTGACTTCATGAAGGCACTGAGATTTGGGGCGTTTGTTATAGTGGCACGATCTAGCCCACTTCAATTCCCTTACCCTTCGACATTCTGAATTGCTGTTCCTTCAACTTAGAAAACTGTTCCACTTGGCGTGGCTTTCCAAACTCTATTCTCTCTACCTAGAATACCTTCACCCTTTTGTACCTGAAAACCTACCAAGACTCAGATTAAGTGACACCTCCTCTGAGTCCTTCTCTGACTTCTCCGGGCTGTTGGCTCCTTCCTCCTTCAAACCCTCTCTGTGCCTTGTCCCATCACCTCTGTCAAACCGTGATTGCAGAGTAACCTTCTCAAAAGATTGTGAGCTCTTTAAAGAAATGCAGGCAGGCTAGGTCCTATTCTTTATGTTCAGAGCACCTAAGATAGTGCCTGGCACATGTTAGTTGTCCATATATGGGTTTTGGATGAGTCTAAGTAAATGCGTGTGGGAGGGTTCTTTGGTTGCGATTCTCACTTAGCTGAGAACAGGGTGAAGCCGGTCTGAGCAGACCAAAGGGTCTGAGTTGCTGCAGGGATGTTCTGTTGGAGCTGCCCTGCTCTTGAAATCAGTAAAGCACTTAAAAGAAATGCCCAGAGTAAATAAGTTGGCCCTTAGAATTTGTCTTTTGCTGTTCACTGAAGGTTAGAGGAGAATAAAGCATTCTCATTTTCAGAATGTGTATTTTTAATGGCTGCAGGTCATGTTCAGTACGTGCTTTGCTTGCAAGACAGTGGAAATTTGGATTTCTCCCAGAGTTCCGCCCAGAGACTTTTTAGAACTCCTTGGCTTCTCTGTAAAATTTGGATTTTTTTTTTTTTGGAGGAAATTAAAAAAAAAATCAAATTAAAATGAAATAAGAAGTACTTTTCACAGGAATGTTTTATTGTCTCTGCCCGAGTTTCTAACATAGCTTATGAAGTGAAAACACTGCTTTAGTAAAAATTGGTTACTCAGAATCCTGTGCCCCCTCCTTCAGATCCACCGGAGGAGAAGTCCCTCACTGCTTGGGGGCGGTGACCACGGCCGTGGTGGAATAGGAGTACGGGCTGAGCAGGGCGGCGATGGTGTAGCGGCGGAGGCCAGAGTCGTTCGCGGTGAACACCACCTAGGGGAGAAGACAGGCAGGAAGTTTCCAAGCCAGCCCGGAACACGTGAGCTGCAGACAGACCGACCACTGGTCGTCCAGTGCCAAGTTAATTATTTTTATTGTATTCCTCTCATTTCTTAAAAACAGTTTGAACAAAAAGCAAAAATCCAAATCTGCTGGCAAGCTAAGCCTTTGGAGCCTTGTGCAGTCCTTAAAGCAAGAGTTCTTCACTCTTGCCTGTAGGATCCGGTCTCTTGTTTTGCGAATTCATACTCAAAGTCAGGGTGGCCCTAGCCTGACCTAGGGAAATCCCAGCAAGTCTAAAGGCTCTCGTCTATTTTCTTGGTTTTAGAAAAAGGTGAGGAGAAGGTAAAAACTGGCATTCAGTTGTGGAGCTGGAAGGGAACATTCTTCCCATTTTTCAGACCATCTTTTTGAATTGTTGTGTTGCCCCAGTCTGTAGAGTGACAGAGCCACATTAGGAAGGTAAGCCTCCTGTCTCCAAATGCAGAGATTTTTCTCCCATTGTTCTATGCATATTCTAACATGAAGAAGAAGTATGTTTGCATGTGTGTAACGAACAATGAAATACAGGGTATTCTATCCACAGCATGCTCCCCATATTCGTTCAGGTCCTGAGTTGGGCTCGTGGTCCTGTTCAATCTGTCTCGTGTCAGTCCCTGCCCGCTTCATTCCTGGGGCAGGGATGCATTTTCACTTCTGAATCTCTAGCATCTAGCAGAGTGCTCAATACATAGAAGGCTTTTATTTTTAAAAATGTTTGTTGAATGGATACTAAAAGAGTGAATAGCAGACAAGGAAGCTAAGATCTAATGAACAGGAGCAACACGCTGTGGGAAGTATGGGCAGTGAATCTTTTCAGGTGGTCTCATTGGGCTGAGGCCCAGGGAGAACGAGGGTCCCAGGAGGTGGATCCGGTGCTCAAGGGTAGGGACTGAGACTCTAGGGGCAAATGTCTCGTGGTGGGTGCCACTTAAACTCTGCACCGGCCCCTACTGGGCTCACTGCCTTGCTGCTGGGCTGAGGAGTAGGCAGAGACGTGCTTCTTGATAGATAGGGCTCTCTGGTGACTTGTGGGCCCCAGAAGTCCAACAGGCCCCTCTAGTTTCCCTGGTAACATCGTCTACTAAGAGAACCGTTTTATGTCAATTGAAAGTCTCATCCGTGACTAAGCCAGAGAGAATAGTTCCCTTTCATCCGAGCTATTTTTGACGGAATTAGTTGATCTTTAACTCTGACCAACATGTCTGGATTCTATTTCCTTGACAGCCATCTGTTTTAAATGCTTTAAGAAATTAAGACAAGGAGGAGACGAGACGGGGAGATTGGGCCCATGTATTCCTGTTTGAAGATCCTTACCTCTCATAAGCGGAAGAAGAGAGCGTGTTACAAATGTGGCTTTTTTTTTTTATCATGTCTTCTCACAGGGAAAAAGCTTCCCGAGGCACACTGCGCTGCACACCAGAAAAGAGGCTAAACCCAGCCTGGGCCCTGTTTGTAAACATTTCTACGCCTCTACTTACTAGCCATGTGAACTTTGACAAGTTCTTTAACTTCCCTGGGCTTCACTTTCTTCGTCTGTAAAATGGGAATAATAGAACTGCCCTCAATGGGTTGTTCATGAGGATTAAATAGGTTAAAATATAGAAAACACTTATAATAGTGTGTGGCACATGATGTGTGCTTGGTAAATGTTGTCTATTGTGTTATCATTATTTTAAATTTATTATCTCTGTGTGCATTGCCAAGAATTGTTTATCCAAACCTCTGGGAAGCCAGACATATTTTGGAATGAAGAATTTTTTAAGTTTTAGAGAAATACAATGGCTTATCTCTCTTTTGTTACATAATATCCTAAGTTGGGTCTGGAGGGCTGCCTCATATTCAAATATATTATTTATTCAGTAAACAAATATTCATATGAAATGGAATAAATAGACCATAAATAGTGTCATGCAAGTTGAGGTCATGTTGCTAAATGAGTTTTCACCAACTCAGAAAAAAGTTTGCTTCTCAGAGTGTTGTGGATTTCTGATTGTAGAACAGGAAAGGGAACCTGTTGTCATTCAGTACTTTCCTTATGACATTTCCATGGTATGCTAAGTGCAAACTGATTTCCTGGAATTAAAACCAAAACCAAAAATAACTCAAAGGTCTATACACTCACCTCTGCATATTCATGGAATGGGGAGATGCCAAGTCCTGTCCAGTAGGATTTGGTGTCTAATTCCACTTTGTATACCCCTTCTACAAATTTCTCAACAGTTGTGAGCCCATGGAGCTCTCCAGTCTCACTGGTTTTCCTATAAGGTGTAAAAGTCTGAGTTAAGTTAGGCATGAACAGAATTAATGGCCTGGCAAAATGACACCACACATGTGCACGTTTGTGTGTATGTGTTGCATATATTTTTTCTCAACAAAGTCAGGAGGGAGAAAACTCTAGTAATTGTCTGAAGTTAAATGGCAAGAAATTTGTAAGAAACACTTTAAAAAGCTCACTGTAGATTTTTTCTCTTATGAGAATAAAATATAGGTATAATGTTTACTTAAAAAAAAGTCCTTAGGAATCAGGGTTGGTGATTGGATGGAGTTCATGACTATTCCTGGCAGTGGTCATAGCGGTTCTAACTCTGCAGTTCCCCAGGACAGCGGGGTCTCACTCCTTGCCCTCAAGGTATGAGGGTACCTTACAGAGACAGTATCATTTGTGCACATAGTGGGATATCTAAAGTAGGAAAAGAACCCATATCTGACTCTTTTCGCTCATATTTAACCTCTTTGATAATTCTTTGCCAGTAACAAATACTAGGCAACTCCCTTTTCCACGTAAGTACCAGCTCAATAGCTGAATGTTAGAAATTGCTCCCAGTTAGACTGCAAAAACTGACATAGCTAAAAATACAAGTTGTCATCACTAACTCTGCTCATGTCTCTCCCCTCTTCTTTTCACTTCCTTTTTTTTTTTTCATGGCACAAGAAAAAGATTCACAAGAACATCTGAATATATTTGATGTCCATTTGATTTCTCACTTAGTCTCTTTCCATGTTGTGCTTGGCGTTACATACAAACATAAATGAATTAACAAATACAAGTTCAATTAAAACCACACCAGAGAAAATGATCTTCCCAATGATGGTTTGTAATGTGGTTCTTGGGGTTCAATTAAAACCCAACAGAAGTTCTTCTCCCAGGAGACATAGATTCTTAGCAGTTTCTCTTCTGCTTGGTGCTGAGGGTTTCCTGTTGCTCTTACTGTCGGTTAGTTTGCTTAGGTTGATGAATACGTATTTTCTTTGAAATTCTTGCTAGTGGAGGTAGAGAAATTCCATGAAAATTGTGAAGTGGCTAATGCAGGTGAGAAGTCATTTTTGCACGTGATGTTGGGTGGCTACAAGATTCATCGATGGCTGTACTTTGACTCATGTGTCCCTCTCTTCTATTTTTTTTTAAGTGAGCTTGACAGCCCTCAGACTTGCACATAGTAGGTGCATTAAAGTGTTCATTAGACAGAAGCCCTGGCTCCTGGGTGATCCAAATATACTACAGACAGGTGCCTTGTCAATGCTGTCCTTCAATTTCTTTCCTTTCATTAATAAGTTAATACACATTGTACATCTTTCCTAAAATTCTAAGATAAAGACTCTCACCTTGAGTGTTGCCTAGAGGCACCAGGGAATCTGTGAAATTCCTGACATTATGCATATGTTTTTGTATGTGTGTGTATATGTGCATTTTTCTGGGCATGGAGTCTGCATTTCATCACCTATTTAAAGGTGGTCTGGAATCCAAAAGGGATGCAAACCGCTGCTAGAGGAGGGAAGCTACTGACTCCTATTCCCTGCCAATTGCCCTAAATAATGTTCAACTTCCTGGTCGCCTCCCCGCTAAGCAAAGCAAGAAGAGGACATCCTTCTGAGGGCACACTGGAACTCTGCCCACATTTTCGATCTACTTATATAATAGATTCTTTAGCAGATAGTGTGAGCCTCTGTCTAGCAAGTGGAGGAGTGAACGGGAAAATAAAACCAAGGCCCATGGCAGAGTCCTTTGGCAGCTCACCCGGAGGCGAATGGCTCCCAGGTGTCATCAGCAGCTTTTTTGAACACTTTCACAGCCACGTTGACGGCAGGACTGCCTCTGACGGCATCCAGGACTTTGACCATCAGAGGACACCTGGATTCACCAGCGCCCTGGGCGTAGAGAACACAAGTGAGAAGTTAACAAAATTGGTCAGCGGGAAAGGATTGAGTCTTTACGGTGTCAGAAATCTGCAGCAAAACAGAAAGCGTACACTCATCCCATTACCAGGAACATAAGTGTTGACAATTAATGAGCTTCCCTACTCAGTATAACACAGACAAATTGTTTCCAAAGCAGGAATGGTTTCTGCCTCCAGTCATGCTGTTATTGACTGGGGACGTGTATAATGAATTTTGAGGGAGAAAATAGGCCCTCTGAGAACAGCTGCTTTGTTAACTTCTCCATTTGAGTGGAATTACCGAAATATGTAATGTTCCATACGTAGGACCAAATAGTTTTTCCTGAGATCATTTTAGTCAGTTGTTGCTGTAGTAATTCTCTCTTACTAGTTGTTGTAAAATAACATTAGACCACTTTCTGACTTATTTTATAGCATTAGTTAATTCTTCTAGAGGGTTTTAGAATTAGACGTCTGCCTAGAATGTTGGGCTCCCCGAGCCTTTCAAAGATTAATCAATAAATACATTTTAATTAGCTAAAGGGCCAGAATATAATCTCATGTAGTTTTACCCCCAAATAAATTTTATAAAGGGATGCTTTTCTGAAAATTCAATGTTAACAGCTTGATTAATATCATATCTTTATCTCTATCATCTATTTGAGGTAATTGAGGTGCCAGGCATTGCAAACCCAATGCACCAAAACAATGAAGAAGAGCGCCTGGAGTCCAAGCCCCGGTTCAGCAAGCTCTGCAGAACTTCGTTCCTTTTGAGGTTTGAATTAATGATGTTAAAAATAGATGCTGGGTACTCTTGCCCTAATAATAAAAGCTGGTTGGCAAAACTGGAAGGAGTCACTTCTGCTTTGTCTAGTGCTCTGCTTAAATATATGAAAGGGACTTTACAGAATCAAACACTCACCGCAGGGCCAGCCTCAGACACGAACACCAGTCCAGCCAGGCAAAGGAGGAGCAGACCATGAGAAGCCATCTTGTCAAGAACTACTGGACTCCTGTGAGGGCTGCTCCCAGCTTGGGGCTTTTATACTCACTTCTCCCGAGCTACACTGCATTATCCCTGCCAATCTGACTCCAAACCTGCTGATTCTGATTATTGACTTAGTCAACAAAGAGAGAATAAGTAACCCACACAAATATGAACCTTGTCTAGAGAGATTAGAGCATCAGAACATTAGCTCTATGAAACATTCTTACTAGGTCATTTGACCCGCTAGATCGCCAAAACACGACAACCAAAACAAAACAAAAAATAGTTTTCTCCCTGCTTGGCTTCATGCAGCAACATTCTTGAAATTTGCCCCCCCCTTACCTATTTCTATGTATGTTTTCCATTTTCTATCCATTTTTGTGTTTTATTCTAGACGACAGATGCAAGTTTTAATAATTTATTTCATGTTAAATGACACTGGGCTGCGCAGACTTAAATATAGTGCATTAGAAAATGTCCTTGCACTTGATGTATGGCTGATGGGTCAACAAGGACAAACTCTTGGCAGTGCTCACAGTTTTAAAAGCCTGTGGTTTAGCCAAACGAAGCCATTTGGAAGCTTTGCTTAGTCAGCAATTCTCTCTCTCTCTCTCTCTCTCTCTCTCTCTCTCTCTCTCTCTCTCTTTTTGTGTATGTGTTCTGCCCAGATAAGGTTCATCTCAACCCAAGGAATAATGACATATTTCAAACTGGCATGGATGAGCCTGAAATGTAGGGAACCAAGTCTTTTTTACTGTGTCTTCTTCATTGGGCATGCAGAGACATACCCATCAGCTGGCTTTTGTCAGAATCAGAATTTCTAGGAGAAAGTGGAGATGCCTATGAGAACTAGAAGCCATGGTTGACAACGGATTCCTTTCCTCCTGTCCAACCTGCAAGTCCAGAAACTATACTAATTTTATGATTAATTGATTAAGTGCCAACTCCTGTGTGTGTGTGCATATGTGTATATGCACGTTTGGCTTTGTTCATGAATAAATTAAGACAATCTTTTGTCCTTAAAAGACATATAGGTAGAAGACGTCGAGAAGACAAACATTTGGGACAAATACATGTGAAGGGTGAGTCCAGTTTGGAGCCCTGAGAATTAGGGAAACATACCCATAAGTGACAGTCAGGTTGGAAGAAATTCAACAAGAAATCATGCAGCGTAAGGCCTTTCAGGGAGTATTAGAAGGGACAGAAAGGCCTTCCAGGAATATGGAAATGTGCAGAAGACTTGGGGAGAGTGAGTCGACCACAGGAAAGCAACAATAAGCAAACCCAGTTGAGAGTATTCCTAGGAATGCAATCTTATAGCCTTGGAGTCTAACTGGGAAGTATCGGTGGGGAGAGTTTTAAATTTGTAGTTAGATGACCTGAGTCATCCAATCGTAGTTCTGCTGCCCAATTTCCGGGGTTACCTTCTAGGAGGTATTTAATGTCCCAGATACTCAGCTTACCCATTTGTAAAATAGAAATATCTACTTTTCTACTTCAAAGGACTGTTCTAATAACTTTTAATATGAGATGATATTAAAGCATTTTGTAAACTGTAAACCACGATTCTGGTATGGAAACATAACAGTAATATAATTTGCTTCAACATGTATGCCTAAGCAGAAAATCCTTTCTCAAATAACATCTCTCCTATATTGTCATCCAATATTCTCTTGACTATTTCCTACTGCTTAAAACCAGGATAGAGACACTTTTTTCTGACTATGAATCCTAAATATTTGAAAGTTCTTTCATAAACCAAGCAAAATCATCCACCCATGCATTTTAGCACTACACCCTGTTGAAAGCAAGCATTGTCTCCTGTAGACCTTGTGAAGGGGCAACCCTGGGCTTTAAACATGTTGAAATAGTGGCTAAAATTAAAAATCAAGACATGTTGCATAAAAATTTGGATTTCTGGCTTCTCTTGAGAAATCAGAAAAGATGACAGGACTAGGCCTACATTCACATGAGACAACGATCAGCGGGAGGTCACTCTCGGACATCACAGCTCCCAAGGCCTGCCTTCCAAGTCTGAGGCTACGCAACGTTTCTAGTGGCCTATAATGCTTGAGGTTTTTTCTTTTCTTACACAAGTCATGTTTCTCTCATTTATTTTCCTGCCCAGCCTCTTGAAAGTTTGTGATCTTGTGACAGCCCTTTAAGTCGTGAATGACAGCTTATTTTCTTTTTGCCAAATAGGCATTCCCACTTAGAATCCTCTTCAGACATAGTTCCTGGAATCCTCACCACCTTGAACTTCCTCTCCCGGCATATTCCCATTGGTCAATGTTTCTCCTCAAATGGAGTGCTCGGGACCAGACACATCGTCCAGATGAAATCAGGTCAACCCCTAGGACACGGACGCTGTTGCCTTCCTTCCCAAAGGCAATCTGCTGCAAATGTTGTCTCCTGAGTGCATTTGTCACTGTAGTAGCTGTGACCCTTCCTTCATCATAACGCTATCCATTGTGATCTGTTGGTCGCAATGATCTAAAATCCCCAGGTGTTATCCAACATCCTGTGCTTTGATCATTTAAGAATTTTGACCTAAATACGGGAACCAATGTTTATCTCTTTTTTTTTTCCTTCATTGTCAAAGTCCTTCTCATATGTTTATCTCTGGTATGTCTCATCCTGTTAGTTCCAACCCATTACTCCATCCTATTGACATCGTTTCATGGTTGATTTTGTAAGTCGCTGTCTTAGCGCATCCTCCAAGCCTCATGCCCTTGGCCACTTTGACTTGCCTGCTTTTTGAACTCTCATTGATCTGGAAATCATTAATACAATTTGCATGTGAATAAGACAAGGGGGTGAGGAGAAAGTGAAGCAATTCCAATGATAGGGAGGATCATGAATCTGACTGGAAAATCATGGATAAACCTTACAGAGATAGAGATTATTTTTTAATACAAAAAGAAGTGAAAATTTTGGCAGAGGCTTAAAGATCAAATGTAGGTATTCTGGAGTTGAAGTGAGACAGCTCCAAGGAGAAGAGGTTTGCTGTGTTTTAGGCGAGAGAAGAGAAAGGCTGAAACACGAAGGAAAAAACAAAAAAGAGAGAGGTCATGCATTGTTTGTTGAAGGAATGCTTATGTGTAACAAAAGTCAATGACAAATACAGGAAAAGTCCAATGTTTCTTGCCTGAGGGATGAAAGAGGGTTATAGGGCTCAACACACACTCCCAAAGATAAGAAGGTCTTCCTTTCCGGTGTTTATTGGAGTTTGGGAAAACTCTTTTCGGAATATGGTTACATGGAATCCATGAAGAGGGATGAATTAAGGTCAAGGGTCACCGCATTCCTGGAGACCTAAGTGGTTGCTATAGATACCATGTGCTCTCCAGCTATAGCAGCAGCAGTGAGGACCCAATGCCACAAAACAAAAGGAACATCAGAGAAACATTTAAGCTACAAGTTTATGTCTTTTCTTAGCCTTGTAGTATTTTTCTTCATGATCTGACACCGTAGCTATAGGTTGGATGTTTAATTGGGGTGAAGAATACTAATTTGATGTCAACATTCTTCCTCCTACTACAGACTATGCCATGGTTAATGAACAACTCAGCCCAGTTTTAGTGTATGGTTCTTCTGCCCTCTCCTTTATAATGGACAGGATTATTTATTTAAAATTTTTTTTTTTTTGGAGACAGAGTCTCTCTCTGTTACCCTGGCTAGAGCGCAGTGGGGTTATCATAGTTCACTGCAACCTCCAACTCCTGGGCTCAAGTGATCCTCCTGTCTCAGCCTCCCAAGTAGCTGGGACTGCAAGCATGCCACAACACCTGGCTAATTTTTTCTATTTTTTTTTTTTTTTTTTTACTAGAGATGGGGTCTTACTTTTGCTCAGAGTATTAAAAATTTTTATATAAATAGATAAAGTATTTCTTCTTCATTGATTTTCTGAGGATGCGTGTCAACTGCTAGCCTGTGGTCTGTTGACACTGAAATTCCCACTGATGTTATTGTGAATAAGCTGATTAGCCCGAGTGGAGAGTTGGCTGGCCAAGTGTTTGGGCTGGGCCTCCTGGTTGGGGGTGAGGGGGAATAATGGTATTTTTGGGGCCCTGGATCTTTGCAGGTTAAAGAATTCAATTTTGTCAGCTTCCCTTGAAGTGAATTAGCCTTGGGGGTTTGATTAATGGTAAACAAATCATAAAAGACTCATTTTAAAACCATAATACCAATTTAATTAATAGTCAGATGGTTGCTGGGTAAACAAGAAACTTGAAATAAGGGACTTGGCTAATTTTTTTGAGAACATTTTATCCAGACTATGGGGAGAGCCTAGAAAAGTTTTTGTGCTTCACCAGAGCGTACAATTTTCTTGTGCTTGGAGTGCTGTGTCTGCCTTATCTGGCAAGTCTCTCTTCCTCTAGGGAGCGTTGAATAAACACTGAAAAAGCCTTTGTCTTCCCTTGGTTCCTTGTCCATGGAGGTAACCATCCACGTAAAGGCAAACGTTATCTAGAATATGTTAATTAGACCACATTTTATTTTTTATTAATTGTAGTTTTAGTTTCATGTTTGAATTTTAGGGGCCAACCTAGTTGGGAGCAATAATTGAGAACTTCCCAGTATAAGAAACTTTCACAATTCTTACCCCGCATGCTGCCGCACGCTGTATTTGGGGACTATATCATCAAGAATAGCAACCTCAGCCCCACCCTGTCTTTATCTGGCAGAATTTATTATAATTTGCTGTATGTCAGTAGCTCTCATGATTCAAAGTGAAGACACCCTAGCATTGGTCTGGGTTCACATCTGTCTCGGTGGTCACGCCTGTGTCGAGGAGTCTATCCATAACCAACCATTAGACAAAGTTAGAGTTTTGGCTTCTAGAGTCACTCAAAGCTCACCCAGCCCCCTCTATGAGGAGGAGAGATAAGGACAGAAGAGGAAGTTTAAGGGGCTTTTATCTAATGGGCCAGTTTTCTTTGGGCTTCTCTTTGTTTCCTGTGCAGCTCTCATGCAGCTAGTGTAGCAGGACAGGCCTGAGGTTGCAGCCCACTCAGCTGGCCTGTCCTGCCGTGGTCTGTGAAAGAAAGGAGGAAGCAGGTGTGGCCTGATGGACAGGTAGTTCGGAACCGACCGCTTTCCTCTCCAAACACGTCTTCATGATGCTTCGTAGCTTAGCCCAGTTTACCAGGAGGCTGCACTGGGCTTTGAGTCAGAAGCACCAGCTAGGATTAAAGAGGGTTTATTTGTTTGATCCTATTCCTGTACCCACACCTCCCTTAGAATCAGCTGCGCTGCTTCTGTGGCCATAATCCAGACCCGGGCCCATGGTTCAAGATCTAGATTTTGACCACTTCTTTTTTCTTTTGACCTTGGAAATATGACTGAAGAGTATTTTAAGTTCATCAACTAATTAAAAAGAAAGAACTATTGAGTATCTTCCTGATGTAAGCCGGTAGCTACTACCCATCACCATGGGAATTATCAAGAAGCACATGCCTTAAAGTTGCTTATACTTTAATTATTGGGAAACTGTATTTGCCCATTCAACAGGAAGCAGTTGATGAGATGGACAGTAATTCACAGAAGGAAGAATGATGTTAGGCTCATGGAAAGCTTCTGTGAAGAGATAGGATCTGAGCTTGACCATCAAGGATAAATATAATCTATGTAGGAAAAAAGGAACAGTGTAATTTCTCTCCCGTTTGAGTGGGGAAACATTTGAGAGCCTCATGAGGAGACGCACCAGAGATCCAGTTTGGAGTTTGATTGTGGAGGCTCTCTAACGCTCTCCTGAGAAGTTTGAGTTTTCCTATAAGCCAGAACATAAATGTTTCTGGTTATTTAGGGCTGTTACCCATGGAGTACTCCGCCTCATGAGTGGGGTGAGCACAGTCACTAGTGTGTCCCTGTAGAAGCTCACTGACCCTTAGTCAGAGGCTCCACAGTAGGTTGGAGTTGGGAATTCACGACCTTCACAGTCTTTCCTAATAATGAGTATTAAAGGGATTACTGAGAATTCTGAGTGACGGAGCAACAGGATGGAATCGAGAAAGACTGAGCCCAGAGAAAGATGTAGGTTGGAGGAGGAAAATATACAGGCTGAATGGCCACTCAGGACGCTAATGTGGTTGTGTAATCTGCAGGGTCCGGCCTGTGGGTCAAGGTTGCCGCATGCCTGTCCTTCTGGAGTTATTGCAGATCCTGGAGTCTATAGGCAGACATGTATTTTCTCAACAAATGGTTATTAAAAGTACAACTTCTATCATGTAAAGGTCTGCCTATATTATCTCATACTTTTCAAGATGTACTGCACTATAATTTACGTACAGTAAAATTCTCTTTTTTAGGTGTGCAGTTATATGAATTTTGACAAACCTATGCAGTCGTGTAACTACCACCGGAATCAAGAGATAGAATATTTACATCCAGCCAGGCATGGTGGCTGTCATCGTAGCACTTTGGGAGGCCAAGGCAGGAGGATCTCTTGAGCCTAGGAGTTTGAGGCTGCAGTGAGCTACGATGACGCCACCACAGTCTAGCTCCAGCAGAGTGAGACCTTGTCTCAAAACAACAACAACAACAAAACCACCCTCCCAAACAAAAGAATATTTCCATCCAAGAAGTTCCCTCACACACTTATGTAATGAATTTCCTTCCCCCTTCCCAGCCCCTGGCAACCACTGACTTGCTTTCTGTTCCTGTAGCTTTGCCTGTTGTGCAATGTTGAATCATACAGTAAATGGACTTGTGAGTCTGACTTCTTTCAACATAATTCCTTTTAATATTCATCTACGTTGTTGCATGTTTTGCTAATTTTTCCTTTTAACTTATGAGTAGTATTCAACTGATAGATACACCCCTTAGCAGACACTTCAGTTGTTTCTAGTTTCCGATGATTATCTCACACTTTTTTAAATGTAAAACTAATACTCTTGAAAAGATAGAAAACATATCTAAAAACTATAGGTAGTATATATGAAATGGAGCTAGTTGTCCAAGAACTTAGAAATTATGAAGTGAGATATACATTATAAACTTAGCATGTCATGGAAAAAGCAACACCATGTCAAATTGCCTCAGTAGGAGTATTTAACCTGGGCTCCACAAATTGCTGGGGTCTGTGGATAGAATTCAGGAAATCTGTGATAGTGGGTGGGAAAAATGCTACATCTTTATTTATACAAACCTCTGGTTGCAATCTAGCATTTCCTTAAATTGTGAATGCAGACAACAAGCCAGAGTAGCTATTAGCAGTATCTGTGACTTTGTTGCTAACAGAAATCACAGATATTTTCACATCACGTCTAGTTGACTGATATATTTTGAAATATCCTTCATGCTCTACTTTAAAATATGGTAGTTA
Organism: Avahi laniger; assembly: GCA_963575035.1. NCBI lineage: Eukaryota > Metazoa > Chordata > Mammalia > Primates > Indriidae > Avahi > Avahi laniger. The sequence goes on from CAUYSK010006585.1 coordinate 15,181, forward strand.
TTAGACCCAGTGCTAGATTTTGAAACTAATGAAGATACACGTATATTACTATATCACAATTTGAAAGATATTTTAATAATGGCATTCCAGTGTGGTTAATTCCCATTGTATTCCTCTATATTTAATTTTATGCAGAATGAGGAAAGGAGAAGAATGGCCCCCAGGCTAACAAGGCGTGGCTATGATCTGATCAAGTCGACTAGCATGTGTAAAGAAAGAAAATGGCATTCATCCCTGGGATTTGTTAACAGTGGAAGGAAATGAAAGAAAGTTACAGTGTTGGCTGTTGGGATCGAAAATTTGTAGTCATATGGGCAGGACTTTCCTTGGAGTAAGAAAGAGTGCTGCAGAGACTTCCCATGCAGATGTGCCAGAAAGAGAACATATCCGTTATCTGACCTGTGTTGAGTTTCTTATGGAGTATTACTGCACTGAAATTCTTACTTATATTTTAGTGTTTGTGAGTTTGGTTAGTGGAAACCATGTCTGAAGTTTCCAACAAAACCGTGGTTCCGGGTCTTCCCAGTGGACTTTGGGCATTGGTTTCATTCAGGTATTGCTGCCTAGGGAAGGGCCAGTCTCAAAAAGCACCTTTTATACAGTGTCAATAACAGTGATCACTAGTTATAGAAAGTGTCACTAGTTATAGAAAGAAGAGATGGATGCAGCAGTGTTAAGCAAGGACCGATGCCAGAGGGACGGGGTGTTCAGCACGATGGAGGTGTCAAAACGATTCTCCAGTTTAGAACCTAAGAGGACTCGAGAGGGGCTCTCTCACAGAGACGTAAGACAGTGAATCAAAATAATAACGGAGTAAACTGAAGATTTCATTTGTGAAAAGGGTAGCAATTGAATATTTACAGGCAGAGGCTAAGACAGCAATGCAAACTTAACTGTAATTAGATGTCCCTGCAACAATCACATGCTTTCAGAAAACAAGGTCTTTAGTGTCCTGGAAGAGGCTGTCTTGGACAAATAGACCATGAGAATGGAATAATGGAAGAATTCTGCTTCGTCACTTGGAGAAGGAGAAGTAGGAATGATTTTGCCAGTTGGCAGGACCCCAAGACCTACTAAGTGAACAAAGGGGATTGACCTTCGGCTTGTTCTCCTTTATCTCTGCACATGCAAAGTCCTCCCTCTTCTCTGAGTCTTTAGCCTTCCTGGTCACTGTGCACACTGCCCCTTAGGTCACTCCTCTGCTCATTCCTGGCACTGTGTCCCAGACAGCTTCAATCCCATTGTTCCCAAACTCTCCTGTCTCCTCCACCAGTGTGCTAAGTGCACTCTGCACTTCTTCATCTTAACTGGAATCTGGGCTCTCCCAACAACTGCCCTTCTCTTGAGCTTTCTTCAGTGGGCCCAGTTCTCCTGTCTGATCAACAGATTCTGCAGCCCTCAGCACCCCTATTTGGGGTTCACTTGCCTGCCCTCCCAGCCTGCATCCCATGCTCAGTCATTTTGGTGTTTCTCTCTCCAGGCACCCTAGATGCCTCATCCCTTAATCTTCTGCCATTTCCACATCCTGGGTGTCCCCCGCACCCACTGATTGGAGAGCACCCATGGAAGGAGGCAATGTGCTAATCTTGCTTAAGGGCAAAGTGACAAAATTATCTTGATCCTGACCTCAAAAATTCTATTTAATTCTTGTGTAACCCTCATTACAGCTGGTAATTCTTATGTCCATATCCATACTTAATTGACTCCTTGTTGCGTTTTCTCCTTACTCCTAAAGACTGGAATTAAACATTTAACCTTCATTTCTTTCGTGAATCATTTCTTGACCCTTTTGCTTTCATCCCCTCATTTAGAAGAGAGTTCATTGTTTATTCTGGGCTACCCCTGTATTTTTTCATCCTTCTAGGCTAATGTTCCTACTTTGACCTTTCTCCCTCTCTCTTCCGTTTCTCTATGCCTGAAAATTAATTCATGTCTCCCCAAGGTGACACATTCCTCCCAATGTTTCTACAACATTTGACTATGATTCGACCTCTCCCATCTCTATCCCTGCTGAAGGCCAGTCTACCTTGCCACTTCTCCCTCCTCATCCCACACAGCAGTGATGGCGGCGTAGTATCCCTGGCTCTTCCTCTTACGGTACCTTTTCTACTTCAAGGGTGCTGAGATTCTTATCATCGCCAATTCCAAAAGTATTCTTTCAAGCTTCCATCTTGATCATTTGTTCCCAGAGCTGCTCTGTCACCTCTGTATAGGGACATCCAACGCTGTTCTTTCTGGCCCTGCCACACAATCTTGATCTCCCAACTTTACTGGCATTCCGATAGCTCCTCAAACTCTGTCTAAATCTGAACATGTCTAAATCTGAATTCTGCATTTCCCTGTCTCCTCAAACCTTCTCCCCTTTCTCTAATGCTCTTCCTCTAAGTGGAATCTCTATACTACCAGTTAGTCAGGGCTAGAACCTCAAGGGTTATGCTTGAATTATCCTTCTCTTTAGCACCAAACTTTAACGAGTAATGTCAATTCTATTTCCAAAATATTTCCCCATTTCTTTTTTTTTTATTTCAAAATATTACAGAGATACAAATGTTTTTGGTTACATGGATTACTTTTGTCATACTTGAGTCACAGCTATAGGTGTGCTTATCATTGAAATAATGTTCATTGTATCCATTAGGTAGGTTTTTGTCCCTCTCTTCCTCCCCCTTTTATTTGCTTGATTTCCACTGAGTTTTACTTCCCTCTGTGCACGTGTACTCATCAGTTAGTTCCGATTTAATAATGAGTACATGTGATGTTTGTTTTTCCAATCTTGAGATACTTCACTTAGGGAAATGGTCTCCAGTTCCATCTGAATTGTTGCAGATGGCATTAATTCCTCCTTTATATGGCTGAGTACTCCATCATGTACAGACGCCACATTTTGTTAATCCACTCGTGAATTGATGGCCACATCTTTGCAACTGTGAATTGTGTTGCAATAAACATTTGAGTGCAAGAGTTTTTTTGACAGAAAGACTTCTTTTCCTTTGGATAGATACCCAGTAGTAGAATTACTGGATCAAATGGTAGGTTTACTTTTAGTTCTTTGAGGAATCTCCATACTGTTTTCCATAGAGTTTGTACTAATTTTCAGTCTCACCAACAGTGTATACACATTCCTTTCTCTTTGCATCCATGCCAGCATCTATTGTTTTTGGACTTTTTAATAAAAGATAACAGGGTAAGGTGATATCTCATTGTGGTTTTAATTTGCATTTCTCTGATGATTAGTAACATTGAGCATTTTTTCATATATTTACTGTCCATTTGTCCATCTTCTTTTGAAAAGTTTCTGTTCATGTCTTTTGCCCACTTTTTAATGAAATTGTTTGTTTTTTTCTTGCTGATTGAATTCTTTTTTTTTTTTTTTTTTTTTGAGACAGAGTCTCGCTTTGTTGCCTGGGCTAGAGTGAGTGCTGTGGTGTCAACCTGGCTCACAGCAACCTCAAACTCCTGGCTGGGCTCAAGCAATCCTTCTGCCTCAGCCTCCCAAGTAGCAGGGACTACAGGTGCAAGCCATCACACCCGACTAATTTTTTGTTTCTATTTTCAGTTGACTGGCTAATTTTTTTTCAATTTTTAGTAGAGACAGGGTTTTCTCTTGCTCTGACTGGTCTCGAATTCCTGAGCTCAAGTGATCCTCCCGTCTCGGCCTCCCAGAGTGCTAGGATTACAGGCGTGAACCACCGCACCCGGTCTGCTTGAGTTTTTTGTAGATTCTGGTTATTAGCCCTTTATCAGATGTATAGCTTGTGAATATTTTCTCTCTTTCTATAGGTTGTCTATTTGCTCTGTTGATTATTTCCTTAGCTGTGCAGAGCTTTTTAGTTAATCAAATCCCATTTATTTATTTTTGTTGTTGCTGTGGTTGTCATTGGGGTCTTTTTCATAAATTCTTTGGCTAGGTTGATATCTAGGAGAGTTTTTCCTACATTTTTGTCTAGAATTCTTATGGTTTCATGTCTTACATGTAAGTATTTTATCCATCTTGAAGTAATTTTTGTGACTGGTGAGAGATAGGAGTCCTGTTTCATTCTTCTGCATGTGACTATCCAATTTTCTCAGCACCATTTATTGAATAGGGCTTCTTTACCCCAGTATATGTTGTTGTCTGCTTTATCAAAAATCAGATGGCTGTAGATAGGTGGTTTTATATTTGAATTTTCTGTTTTGTTCTATTGGTTTATGTTTCTATTTTTGTACTAATACCATGCTGTTTTGGTTTCTATAGCCTTGTAGTATAGTTTGAAGTCTGGGAATGTGATGCCTCCAGATTTGTTCTTTTTGTTTAAGATTGCTTTGGCTACTCGGGCTCTTTTCTGGTTCAAATGAAGTTTAGAATTATTTTTTATAGGTCCGTGAAGTATGACATTGGTATTTTGATGAGGACTGTATTCAATCTGTAAATAACTTTGGATAGTATGGACATTTTTAGAATGTTGATTCTACCAATCCATGAGCATGATATGTTTTTCCATTTTTTTGTGTTATCTATAATTTCTTTCCTCAGTGTTTTGTAGTTCTCCTTCTAGAGATCTTTCATCTCCTTGTTAAGTACATTTCTAGGTATTTTATTTTCTTTGTAGCTATTGTGAATGGTATTGAGTCTTGGATTTGACTCTCAGCTTTACTGTTACTGGTATATAGAAATGTTGCTGATTTATGTACATTGATTTTGTATCCTGAGACTTTACTGAATTTATTTATCAATTCCAGGAGTCTCTTGGTGGAGTCTTTCGGGTTTTCTAGGTAAAAGATCATGTTGTCAGTGAAGAGTGATAGTTTGACCCCCTCTTTCTCTATTTGATACCCTTCCTTTCTTTCTTTTGCCTGATTGCCCTGGCTAGGACTTCCAGCACTATGTTGAATAGAAGTGGTAGCAGTGGACTCCACTGTCTTGTTCCAGTTCTTACAGGGAATGCTTTCAACTTTTCCCCATTCAGCATGATGGCTGTGGGTTTGTCACATGTGGCTTTTACAATTTTTAGATATTTTCCATCTATGCCTAGTTCATTGAGGGTTTTTATCATGAAAGTGTGCTGAATTTTGTTGAATGCTTTTTCTGCATCTATTGAGATGATCATAGGGTCTTTCCTTTTGTTTCTGTTTATGTGATGAATCACATTTATTGATTTACATATGTTGAACCATCCTCGCATCCCTGGAATGAAGCCCATTTCTGTTTTTTTTAGATGTGCTGCTGAATTCGTATTTTACTGAGGATTTTTGCATCTGTATTCATAAGAGATATTGGTCTGTTGTGTCCTTTCCTGGCTTTGGTATCACTGTATACTGGCTTCATAGAATAAGTTGGGAAGAATTCTCTCCTTTTCTATATTATGGACTATTTTCTGTACTATGGGTAGCACCTCTTCTTTATAGGTCTGCTGGAATTCACCTGTGAATCCATCTGGTCCAGGGCTTTTTTTTGGTTGGAAGATCTTTTTATTACTGCTTGGATTTCATTGTTCATTGGCCTGTTCAGGAATTCTATTTCTTTCTGATTGAGTCTTGAGAGGTTGTGTGTTTCTAGGAATCAGTCCATTCCCTCTGTGTTTTCTGGTTTATGTGCATAGAGATTTTCATAGTATTCATGAATGTTTTATATTTCTGTGGTATCAGTTGTAATGTCTCCTTTCTCATTTCTGATTGAGGTTATTAAGATGCTTTCTCTTCTATTCCTGGATAATCTAGCAAGCAGTCTGTTGATTTTGCTTATCTTTTCAAAGAACAAACCTTTTGTTTTGTTGATCTTCTGTATTACTTCTTTGTTTTCCATTGCATTTGTTTCTGCTCTGAGCTTTATTATTTCTTTTCTTTGCTGGCTTTGGTTTAGTTTGCTCTTTCTTTTCCAGTTCATTGAGATGTGATATTAGGTTGCCAATTTGCAATCTTTCTGTCTTTTTGATGTGGGCATTTAAGGGTATGAATTTTCCCCTGAGGAATGCTTTTACTGAGTCCCATAGATTTTGATAGCTTGTGTCCTTTTTGTTATCCAGTTCAAAGAACCTTTTGATTTCCATCTTAATTTCCTTCTTGACCCAGTAATTGTTCAGCATCAGGTTGTTTAATTTCCATGAGTTTGTGCAGGTTTGAGCATTTCTCTTGAGATTGATTTCTCGTTTTATTCCACTGTGGTCTGAGAAGATACATTGTATGACTTTAATTTTTTTCTTTGAATTTGTTGAGACCTGTTTTGTGGCCTAAGGTATGATCAGTCTTGGAGAATGTCCCATGTGCTAATGAGAAGAATGTATATTCAGTAGTTTTTGGGTAGAATATTCTGTAGATGCCTGTTTGATTTAGAGTCTGGTTCAGGTCCAGTGTTTCTTTATTTTCTACTTTGATGATTTGTCCAGCTCTGACAGTGGGGTGTTGAAATCCCCAGCTATTATGATGCTGTATTTATTTCTTTGCTTAGCTCTAATAAAATTTGCTCTATGTATCTGTATGTGTTAGATGCATATATATTTAGGATTGTTATGTCTTATTGTTGAATTGCTCCCTTTACCATTATATAATGACTCTCTTTGTCTTTCTTTACATTTGTTGATTTAAAGTCAATTATATCTGATATGAGAATGACTATGCCTGCTCTGTTTTGGTTTCCATTTGTGTGGAATTTTTTTTCAATCCTTTCACATTGAGTCTATGTGTGTCCTTGTGGTTTAGATGCCTTTCCTGGAGACAGCAGATGTTTAGGTTGTGTTTTTTTATTCATTCAGCCAGCATATGTCTTTTGAGTAGTGCATTTAAACCATTAACGTTAAGAGATAGAATTGATATATGGAATGATGTTCTGTTCATCATGGTGGGTAGTATCTTGTTCCTTGTTTCCCCTCTCATGTTATTGTTTTACAAGAGTTGTGAGCTTTAGCTTTTGTTGGTGATTTTACACTGGTGAATATCTATTGTGCTGATCCATGTATAATGCAGTTCTGAGTATTTCCTGCAGGGCAGGTCTGGTCATGACAAATTTCCTCAGTGTTTGCTTGTCTGGAAAAGACCTAATTTCTCCATCATATGTGAAACTAAGTTTTGCAGGATGTAAGAGTTTAGGCTGGCAGTTGTTCTGTTTAAGAAGATTTAAGATGGCTCATAAGGTTTCCACTGAGAAATATGCTGTTAGCTTGATGAGCTTTCCTTTGTAGGTCAGTTGTTGCTTACATCTAGCTGCTTGTAGAATTTTCTCCTTCATTTAGACTTTGGTCAGATTGATTACTATGTGTCTTGGAGATGTCCTATTTGCTATAGCTCTTCCCTATCCCCCCTCCCACATTTCCTACTTTCTGCTTCTACAACTCCCAACTGAGTTCAAAATTTCAATGCTAATCATGTAGCCTTTTGCAATTATATCCCAGCTGATCTCCTTACTGCTAATCTATTTTCCATATAATCTTTTCTATAAGCTACTGCCAAATTAATCTTCTTAATGCATACCTCTCATTATATCACATTCTCTCTTCTAAAGCTTTTTTTCACTCCCCATGGCCAGCCAAATAAAGTCTAATGTCCTTTTCCTGACATTCAGGATGGCTGTGACTTGGTTCTACTCCATCCTCATTTATTGCTATGGTCCTTCAAAACCCAGCTGAGTTCTGGACAGATCCTGGGACTGGCCAACCCCATGCCCTTATTCATTTCCTCATCCATTCCCCCTCACACTGCTAACTGCCCACAGGAGCAAACACCAGAAAAGTGTTGATGAAGGCATTGGCTGTAGAGAGAAAAGGCCAGATGAGAGACAGTTATGGAGGTAGAAATAAGAGATTTTGTTGATATCAGGAATGGAAAGTTAGTGAGAGAGAAGAGCCGAGAATGACTCAAGTATTTTATTTAGCTCAGAAGAGTGTTGAGATAGTAAAACCATTAGCTTATATAGTTAGAAATATGAAAGAAAATGAATCTATATTTGGACATGTTGAGGTGGAGAGGTGGATATGCAGGCGTCCATGTCTAGAGGGCATCTGGACATGACAGCCTGGGAGATACAGTTCGGAAGGGACCGTGCTGGAGATGGAGATCAGGATCACGAGCATGAGAGCTAGATTACCGCACTGGAGGTCACCAGTAGACTTTAACAACAAGAAGTCCGAGGATAGAGCTCTGGGGTAAACCAACCTTTAGCCAGTAATAAAAGCAAGAGAAGCGTCAAGTAGAGGTTTCCGCAGGCAGAAGTTAACTCTCCTGTGAAGTGCTTTGTACCTGTCTTCAACATTTACACCACTTATGTCATAGTTTGTGTTCACAATTTCTCTTTCTTGGGAAATACCTTCTTATTATTTGTTTTCCCAATACCTAGTGCAGGGCCTAGCACTCAGGAAATGCCCAGTAAATGCTTACTGAATAATTTAATAATAAATTAATGGAGTCACTTCCAGTTGCAGCCAGATTTTGCTTGCTTTCTTAGTGAACCAACACTTGTAGTGGTGAACCAACTCTACACCTGACTTCCGGCATTTCTGATTACAGCTTGACAATTCAGGTGCCATCTTCCTGTGTTCCCGATTGCATGTGCCAGACTGAGCCACACTGACTGAGCCCTGGCACTTCTCGTTCCATCCCCCAACCATGCCCTTGTTGTCCTGCCCACTCTTTGTGCCCAACTTCCATTGCCACCCAAGTCATTCGCCATGGGCTTCTGTATTTGCCTGAGGATTCATTTTTTCATCTTTGATTTCAGACTCAAATTTAAAGTTCCTTTATTATGGTTCAGCAAGATGGGCAGAAGCCTTTTCTCCTGATATTTAATTGTCTCTAAAATGAGCATCCTAGAAAAGACATATTTGCCTAACTTACATAGCGTAAAACAGATTTGGAAACTGGAACAAATTTCTTTATTCTAAGGGTTTTTCCTTTTTAATAGACATAGGGTTTTGCTCTGTTGCTTAGGCTGGAGTACAGTGACATGATTATATAGCTCACCGTAGCCTTGAATTCCTGGGCTCAAGTGATCCTCCTACCTTGGCCTACCCAGTAGCTGTGACTATAGGCATGTGCCACCATGCCCAGCTAATTTTTTTATTTTTTAAATTTTTTGTAGAGACAGGGTCTCACTATTTTGCCCAGGTGTCTCGAACTCCTGGCCTCAAATGATCCTCCTGCCTTGGCCTCCCAAAGTGCTGACATTAAACACATGAGTCACCAAAGCCTGGCCAATTCTGAGTTTTTAGATGGAACTTTTGTGTTTTTGGGGTCAGATGAACAACTATTTTCTCCTTCCTAACAACACGGCATACATTGGTGTTTCTTCAAGTGTGTGCCCAGACCAAGAGCATTCCTTGGGAACTTGCTAAAAGTGCAACTATAGGGCTCCGCTTCATACTCATTGAATCTGAAACTCTGTAGCTGGGGCCTGGAAATCTGTGTTTTGACAAGCCTTCCAGGTGATTCTGATATTAAAGTTTGAAAACCATTGCCTTAGATGCAGCTGATGCTCAGGAGTGAGGTTGGGCTGTGGAATCTAGAGTCTGGTTTCTTTAAAAGATTTGTCACCTTCTTAGCTGGGTAACCTTGGCCCAGCCACTTAACCTCTCTGGATCTTTTTTATTTTTTTCCTCTAGAAGATAAAATTTTGGAGTGAGTTGATCTCAAACTGTAGTCATATTATCCTATGGCACCTGCAACACCTCTAAAGACAACAATAGAAAATTCTTACGGTATTGATGAACAGGGCAGAGCTTCAGGGATGACTCAGCTCATTAAATTAGCTAGGCTGACTTGTGACCTTGTGCATGGCTGCTCTTGGTTCCCTCTAACCTTCTTGGGAACAAGTCCATTTGGCAAGGTGTCTATGAGGCAAACAGGAACCTCCTTGCCTCCATTAATTGGGTGCTAAAGTTCTGTGTTGAGAGAGGTAAAGCAAATGACCTATATCATGTAAATTCTCTTTAACTTGCATAGAAAGAACTGTTTGCAGATATTAATAGCTCAGGAAGGCTGGTGCACAAACAGTGATCAACCCAGATTTCAACAGGCAAAAGAATTACCTACATAGTGACTTAGTGCTGCCATGTTTTAGTTACTTATGAATCCAATAGAAGATCTTGTTCATTGTGCTCTCAATTTGAAGAGTTTAAACTACAAGGTCACTCTGAAAATGAGTGCTGGGTCTTCCAGAGAAGTAAACTATGTCATTAGCTGCTTGTGTAGTCAATACAATTCCCTTGGAACACAATTCAGCTTCTATTCTTTTAATGCATATTCATGCCAACACTCTAATTCTTCAGTTGGGACAAATGTTTGCATACAAAACCAAAATTAATTTATCCATAGCTCCATTTGAGTCACGTATAACCTCACTTGGCCCTCTCCCCGCTGCGTAGTTCTGAGAACTGCTCCAGAGTGATCACGCAGATTAGCGCTATTGCTGGCTGACTTGGATTAGCAGTTTTCCTGACAGCACAGTTGCAGGCAGCCCACAGCGTTTGCAATCTCTTATCTCCATTCCTGTAGGTGCTGTGGGGCTGAAGCCAGCTCCTGAGACAGGTAAGCTGCCTCATCTTGCACCGCGCCCATCCCCTGGGGTCCCTCCTTCACTGCCAGCCTCCATCTGGAGACCTCACGGGCAGTAGACGCAGCATCTGTACTTGCGGCTCCATATGGTGACTTACTGCCCAGTTTTGTAAAAGTTTGCATACATGAGTAAGTGGAACATGTCTGTGCATATTTGATTTTTGAAATCTCTTTGTTAGCAGGGTCAGCTGAGGAAATATGGATTAAAAAACCCAGCTGGGACTCCAGTGTAAAGGGGGTAGTTTGAATTTTTGGTGCCACCACTTTTTTAAGCCTTCCAAGGATCTCCCCACTTTCATACACTGGAGCCATTCCCAAGTCTGTCCACATGCACCCTGGCTGTAAGTGAGGGCTGGTAGGCAAAGAAATAATATTTCACTTGAGAGGCAACCTAGTATAGTTGAAAATGTGTGGGCTTTGGATTTTCAGAAAATCTTGCTCTGAGTCCAAATTTGCCTGAGTGCAACTTGTACTGGCCGATTCGCCTGGGTTTTCTTACACAATCTATGAGGCTTAGTGTCCTTATCTGTTAAACAGTGACAAGAATAGCATCTGCCTATCAGGGAGGATTGAGTGCAACAACGGATAAGAAGCACAACACAGTTTGTGGCCCACGGTAATTCATAAACTTTGGTCCAGTCAGGTACAGGCGATTGGGGAGGTTGGCCGACTTGCCCTAAGTTTTATTTAAACAATTTAATCTTTGGCCCTGTTTGCTGTGGACTCTCTACAGAGAAAGTTGCAAGCCCACGGCTATCTGGTTCCAGGTTCCAGCCTTTTGGATAGCAATCACCTTATCATGACTCAATGTAAGACCCATTTCATTTTTGCTCTGAAGGCAAATACTGTCAAAATAAAATAAGTAAGTCCATCAGAATTTGGATATTTATTAGTGAACTTGGTAGTTTGCCTCTTGCTTTAGGAAGCATGTAGAAATGTAAGAAATGAGTATGGCGTTCAAATGATGTCCCCATTTATTTCAGTGGGACTCACTTTGCTGGATGGCTGTCACTCACACCAGGTAGTTTGTGAAAATAAAGGTAGTGAATTGAGTCAAGGAGGAAGAGGAGTTTTGTTGTGTCTCTTAATGCTGTGAAATGTAATGAAGGTTCATTCTCACCTTTTCCTAGCCATGCAAGGGTGAGACTCTGAATAACCCTCACTGGGGAGAAAGAAGGATTGGAACTGGGCCTCATTGTTTATTTTAAACTGAGATAGAACTGTTTAAATCATATTTCTAGACTGTGTATGATTGCAGATCCCAGCAAATTGGTCAAGGGTGACAGTTGCATCAGCAGCCTTTAAACTTTGCCCTAAGCTTTGGGCTTCTGTGAATTCAGAAGCTCGTTTTTTAGCAGATTCAATGACTGTGTGTTCGTAAATAGGGAGCCTGGATTCTGGGCTGCAGCTAGCAGCGTGCTGCCCGACCGTGTGAGTGAGGCTGAGAACAACATTTGGTTCCTGGGTCAGCAGTTATGAAATTTTCTATTATGACATAGAAATTCTTTTTTTTTTTATGTCAAAAAATGTTTGGGACCTGAACTTCTAACATCTGTCCATTTAAAAACAAATCTATGACAAAAAGTTAATAAAAAGTCAGCAATGCCTTAAAATAACTTTGTATTTTATCAATGAAGCGTGTGCAAGTGTGTTAGAAAAATATTAACACATTTCTGGAGGAATATCAACTTTGGATCACCTTAAATGCTTAGGCCAACGATTGGCAGGCCCTCTGCCACACCTTTGTGCCCTCAGACTCTGGAGGCCCAAGAGATGGTGAACAAGAGCACTGTGTCCCCTCGGTCCTGAAGGGGAGCTCTGGCAGGGATGTCCTGCCAGAGTCTGCGTATATGAGAGTGTGCGGGCAGGGGACCGGGGGGTTCAATCCATGAGTCAGCGCCTATCTGGAGGGTGAAGTGCAGTCTTGGCTGCGAGAAAAGTTTCTAGCATAACCTTGTCCTTGAGCAAGTCAAACCTCCTATTGGGAGAGTGTGTCAGGAGCTGGGTTTATACACTTGAGATCAGAAGCATGTCATAAAGTGCTTGGTTGGTGATTCAGACCGAAATTGCCCGATATACCTGGGAAATGGAGAGATGTCCATGTTAGGTTGCATTGAAGAAGACTTCATGGAGGAGAATTTTTCGGGGCATCCAAAATAAACGATAAGATTCGAAGACACAGAAATGAAGGAGGGAGAAGAAGCGGGGAGGTCTATCATGCAATGTTCATACTCTGCCTATCTATTTAATAGTATTTTCATTCCTCCACTTTCCTTCTCTCTCTCTCCTCCCTTTCCCCCTTCTCCCTCATACCTCCCCCTTGTCCATCCTGCTAGCTCGTTGCCTCCTGTGGCTCGCTAGTACCTCTAGCAGGGACTGGGGGGAAGACCGAGCAGGTAGCTCTTCCGTGAACGAGTATATTGAGTCAGATGGGATTTGCTCCTGCTTCAGCTGGGAGAACAGAGGAAGGTGGGATCATGGACCCTCTTGACTATCCAGGGCCTAAAATCCACAGGTTCAGTGCTCACTTTTTAGGACCACAGGCATTATTATTCTGGAAACCCACTCTGGCTGTCTCCTGCTAGGTACCTCCTGATATGGCCCTGTAGTTATTACACTAGGTGTTTCCCAAGCAGCTTTTGGAGCCAAATCAGAGATTAAGATCCAAACCTCTGAGGCAGCCAGCCTGTGCTCTGAGCTAGGCTCGTGGGAGGAGGCTGCCCTGCGCCCGCTGCCCTTGCGGAGACGTGCTCCAGCCTGGAAGGGGGCCTCCTTGCTTCCTCCAGGGCTATGTGCACAGGCCCATGACTTTCTGAAGAGGAATGGACTTGGGAGCTGGGAGCCAGTGGGAAACAGGAAGCATTCTTGGGTCCCTGGTACACCATGTTCAGTTGGATTCTTGGCTGGGATTTGACATTCAAAGCCACTGAGTTTACTTTGCTTGTTCTTTCAGCCTAGGGCTTTGGACTTTCTGAAAAAGCCGTATTAAAAAAATGCTGCAAATGAGGTTGGGGGATTATGTGGGGATTTCAACAATGGTTGATTCCCTTTAGGAAGGATAATCCAGACTCGAATGTACAAGGGTTGCAACTTCAAGTCTTCTGTGGGCTGCAGGGGGCCAAACAGGGTGGGTGAAAACAGTGAATACAAGAGAATGATGTATACACAAGAGGGACGTGTCTTTCCATTAGGGCTCCGGAAAATTGTTCTCTCTTTGTGGCTTCCCTTGAGCTCTAGGGCTGGAACTGTCGGATCGGCAGGGAACCCGGGGTGAGAAGCTCTCAGGAAACACTCCTCTTCTAAAAGACAGAGCAGACTCCTCGTTCGGGGCTGTCTTGCTGGGCCGTCATTGTGACTGTGAACCTTTTTGGGTGTTTGTATCTCTGTTTACCTCGGGTTTTTCTCATTCATTAGCATAATTCAGTGTTCTCTGTTCTTGTGGGGAAATCTTAGCTATATCTTATCAAGTTGTTCCAGCATTTCCACGGCGCCCTTGTCCCACATGGAAGACAAGCCGAGGTTTCCTGTGCCTGGGTAAGGACAGCGTGGTGTAGAGGAAGGATCAACCCGCATTCAATTCCTGCCTTTACCACCCTCTTGGTGTGTGGACAAGCTTCCGGTCTTCCAGAGTTTCCGGTTCCTCTTCCGCATGGCTGAAGATTGATAAGGATTGTAGGAAACAAGGTCTGGAAAGCACTGGTTTAACAAAGAGAACCAGCTCTCAGTCTGTTCTTTCCTTTTCTCATTAGAACTGCTTCTCCTAAACCTCTTTTCTGTGTGTTGTCTTCTTTCAGCCAGGCCCTGTTTTTTAGCTGCAGAATTGTGGAAATCT
>CAUYSK010006586.1:0-16834 GCA_963575035.1 Avahi laniger
CGAATGTTTATAGCAGCACAATTCACAATTGCAAAGATGTGAAAACAACCCAAGTGTCCATCAATACATGAGTGGATTAATAAAATGTGGTATATGTATACCATAGAGTACTATTCAGCTTTAATAAACAATGGTGATATAGCACCTCTTGTATTCTCCTGTATAGAGTTGGAACACATTCTACTAAATGAAGTATCCCAAGAATGGAAAAGCAAGCACCACATGTACTCACCATCAAATTGGTATTAACTGATCAACACATAAGTGCACATATAAGAATAATATCTATTGGATGTCGGGCAGGGGGGAAGGGGCAGGAGGGAGGAGGGGACCGGTATATGCATACACAAAGAGTGTGATGTGCACCATCCAAGGGACGGACGCACCTGAAACTCGGACTTGGGGGTGGAGGGGGGCAAAGGCAACATACGTAACCTAAACATCTGTACCCCCATAATATCCTGAGATAAAAAAAAAGAAAGAGAAACTAATTATATATAATGGATATCAGTGTCCAGTTATAGTTCACATTGTGTAAAAGTTGCAATATCACTTCACAAAAATCTATGTATAGTACAGAATCGCATGTTGGGCAACAAGATGTATTGCATATTAAGTCTGAGCTTGAGTTTGGTATCAAAGTGTTGAACCAGGTTACTGGAGAAAATTAAAATATTTTCTTACTGCTGGTTGTCCTTATTTGTAAGGAAGAGGAAACATGTTTCTATCTTCATATTTGTCTACAGTGACTTGCATTCCACTCCCAGGGGGAGGTAGTATTGGTGTACGCCTTTCAGCTTCCACTCTTTTCTCTCATTGCTGTGAGGGAAAGCCCACCATCCATGGTCCCTTTGTTAGCTGTGGTAATGGTGCTTATAAGATGCAAGCATTGCCTCTCTATCTCTCTACGTGGTAAAGAAATAGCTCCAAAGTCATGATTTAGAGGAACATAGTGGGGGAATTAAATATACCACAAGTCCTGTTTTTGGATGAGTAATGTTTTATCTCCTTCACACTCTATGTCTGTCACAAATTGGGTGGAACCCTTAGGGCAAGAGCTGTGATTAATTATACCTAAAAACTTCTAACATCCCACTTTATCTACTTACGTGCCAAGTATCATCCTTTCCTTGGTAATTCTGTAAGTGTGAGATTACTATTTAAGTGCTGGGCCAAAAGACCACCAGGCAAATCATCTCTCTTGTGAGTCCTAGAGGAATGAATGAAGTCATATGGAGACTTCAAAATCCTAGGGTTGTTTCTTGTTTGACAGACAATGAACAGAATAGTATTGGGGTGGATTGCAGAGAAAATCATGGCCAAAATAAACATTCTTAATAAAAAGAATAGATTTACTAAGTGTATTCTTTATACTAACATTGGCTTTCTTAACTTCTCAGTGAAATATAATAAATCCTGATGGTAGGAAGTTGGAACAAATTTTGTAGAGAAGTGGTATGGCCAGGACAGCAGAGACGACAAGATTTTTTGTGATATTTATGGTAAATCTGCAAGAAAAATTTTGAAGAGAGAAAAATTTCAAGAAGAGAATAATTTCCTACTATTTTTACACAGGCACATAATTTCACATCACCTCTACTTGAAAAAAAAATTTTACTCAAGTTGGGCCTGATAGTGGTTGATATTGCCAAGAATGTTCTTTATAGCTCTAATGGTTCTGAGATATGAGTACACAAAAAAAGGTTCTGAATATTTCCTTGGGTTAGAGAATTATCTATACCCTTTTTGCATTCCTTTTTTTCTTTTTATATTTCAGAATTTTATGGGGGTACACACATTTTGGTTATATAATTTGGTTATGTAATTTGTACAAAACACAGTTTGAATCAAAGTTATAAGTGTGGCCTTCACCCAGTTAGTTTGCACTATACCCATTAGGTGTGAATTTACTCATTCCCCACCTCCCCCCTCTTACCTACTTGATTTTCCTTGAGTTTTACTCCCACGTGTGTATGTAAGTGTTGATCAATTAGTTCCAATTTAGTAGTGAGTACATGTGGTGTTTTTTTTTTCCATTCTTGTGATACTTCACTAAGAAGAATGGCCTCCAGTTCCATCCAGGTTATTACAAAAGATACTAGTTCACCATTTATTTTTTAGTTTCAGAATATTATGGGGCTACAAATGCTTTGGTTACATGAATTGCCTTTGTACCGCCCAAGTCAGAGCCACAGCCATGCCCGTTGCCCAGACAGTGTGCGCCGCATCTGTTAGGTGTGAATTTACCCATACCCATTCCCTCCTCCCTCCTCCCTCCTACCCAGCACCCTAAGAATGTTACTTCCCATATGTGCACATTAATGTTGATTAATTAGTACCAATTTAATGGTGAGTACAAGCGGTGTTTGTTTTTCCATTTTTGTGAAATTTCACTTAGAAGAATTGGCTGCAGCTCCATTTTTTTATGGCTGTGTAGTGCTCCATGGTATACATTTACCACCATTTTATTAATCCACTCATGTATTGATGGCACTTGGGTTGATTCCACATCTTTGCAATTGTGAGTTGTGCTGCTATAAACATTTGCATGTGGATGTCTTTTTATAGAATGTCTTTTGTTCCTTTGGGTAGACATTTCTTTAAAAGTGCTCTTGCTATGGCAGGCAATGAACTCTTAATGGAATTCAGGGATATCTCTGCAAGCCCAGAGAGCTGTTCTTGATGGAAGGGGCCTAATTCTGTGATTGCTAAGGCCCCTAGCCAGGCTTTTTCCATTCCTATCTACTAGCCTGGTTCCTCTGCGGGGTGGGGCATGCGCCCTTCCTGCCTGTTTCCTAGAACTCCACGGCGTTTTCCCTTCTGATCAGTCCATGTGCATTCCCTCCCTGCCCAAGACTGGCTCTGGAGCTACCCCACAGTTCATGTGTGTGACCCACAGACTTGTGTGTCTGCCTGATGCTGGCAGGTAGGGGGATCCCCAATTGCGCAGCCCTTTTCCACCGCTAGTCCCCAAGGCAAGGGGGGGCCTCTCCATCCGCAGAGGTCTCCACTAGGGGCATGCTCCCACCTGGGACTCTTGGATCAAGCTGCACTCCTTATTGAGGTGAGTGTGGGGAGGGGCTGCTGCTCCTGCTCGGCCTGCAGCACCCAGGGCATTAGGTTGCTATGGGTACCTGGGCCATGCTAATTCAGTCCCAGTGCTGCAGCCTTCTCCAGTATGGTGATTCTCCAGACAGGGATAGAGTAGGACAAAACTCACAACACCCCTGCTCCTCTGCGCTCCTCCACAGCCTCCCATTGAGTATGGCCGCAAGGGTTCTCCCTTTCTCCCCGGTCTGCAACCTCGACCTCTCCCCTACATCTCCCTGCCGTGCTCTCACCAAGGCGGGGGGCACCAGGTTCAGCCCACCTGTATGAGCTGTCAGTATGTGAAGGCACCACAAATGCCTCTGAGCAGGAAGATAGCAAACTCTGGCTGTCCCGCCGGCTGGGGCCAAAACGCCCTCCGTGCTGAAAAGTACGCCTCTTAGTACCGAGGACTCTAGCGGGTCGATATGGTGTGTGTGTTGGAGGGGGGTGGGAATGTGGTCTCCCTGCATTGCTCTCGTGTCCTAGGGACACTGGTCCTGCCTGCCTGTCTAAGCCGCTGCTGCGGCTTTGCTCTCAGAGGCAGTTCATCTGGAAATACGCCCCTGTTGCGGGCAGACGAGTCTTTCAGTGCAGAGAACTTTGTCGGTTGCTATGGAGAGGGTGGGGCTGCGCCTACAAGCTGGCTTGAGCCAGAATTACTTTCTGAGATGCCAGGAAGCTGGGAAGTGCAGAGGAGGAGGCCTCCCGATGCAGGGATGCCAGCTTTCTAGTCCCTCGTGGAACTCCCTGGCAGGATGAGAGCCCTGTGTCCTATTGCTGGCCTGAGGCAACCGGGTTGCAGAGGGGGACCCTCTTACCCTTTCACTGGGCTCCAGGCCTTCCTGGATTTGGTTCCTGCCAACATTTTCTCTTATCTATCCTCCTCTCTCTCAACTTCACAGCACCTCTTGGTGGGGGTCCCTGGACTCCTCTGCTGTCTGTTCCTGGGGTCCACATCCAAGCAGTAATTGTTCTCTGTTGTCCTCAGTCCAACCCTCTACTCTTCTTCAAGGACTGTCCGACAAGCTGTGTCTCTAGTTTGCCATCTTGGCTCCTTCGCTTTTTGCATTCTTACTACTTGAAAACGTCAAATATAAGGCCTAAGCTACACTCTTTTGTGGTGCCAATAAGAACATGAGTAGTTTGCCTGGGAAACAGTAAGTTGTTAATTTACCTTACGGTTCTCTACCTCAGAATGTAAAGAACATTCCTATATAGCATGTAGACTTTGAGTTTGGAAACTTCAAGGAGGTTTTTGAGTTTATCATCTTCCTGTCTGATTGATGAATTCAATGAGTTGTCCTTTGGAGGTGCTGAGTGGGTAGTTATACCCAGAGGGAAGATGTCCCTCGATTGGACAAAGCCCTTGAAACTTTAATATATTATGTCTATAATGGAGCTCTGTTCTCTTTTTGTGGGACCACTTTACAGCTCTTTTTCCAAAATGACTGTTGTCTCTCTAATACATGGTGATAACACTGTAGGTTGTGTACCATGGCGAATTCTTGTTAAAAATCCTGGTAATGTCGAGAAGAACTTAAAGGTACACATGCAACCAAACTTCCTACAGAAACTGAAAAATCTTTATTTTGCTTGAGCTAGTACTTTTTTTTTTCTGTAAGAAATCAACATTCAGGAAAGGATTTGCTTTATATGAGGAATCAAAACTATGTAAAACTATCTAAAAATGTAACATTATATATTACTATCTTGGAAGGATTTTCTTATTATTGGACTTATTGGCTAACAGGTAATGTAATGGATAGTTTAAATGACGTATTAGGAGGCGCAAGGCATCCAAAAAGGAAAAAAAGATCAGGGTGAAGAAAGGTTATGGCCAGAAAATGAACAAAAATCAAAACCTAAATAGAGTTCTTTTCTGGTTTGGATAATAGTAGGAAAAATGAGACATGGATCCAGATTTTAAAAATAATATTATAATAGTGATTAGTTATGTCTCATACATGGTTTCTATTGCTTACAAATCAGTCAAGTGTTACTTTGATTGAATAAATGGAAATTGAGTTTTGGACGTTAATTTTATAATAAATATTTGCTTTTGTTATTTGTAAGTTTCATATAACAAACTTTGATATGATTTTTTCTTGTTTTATATTTTTGTTTTTGTTATGATTTAATGAAAATAAATTGTATGAGTGAATGTTGTTTTGAAATCTCTTTGCATTCTTTGGAAGAAAATTGCATTCTAAAGACAGCATTATTGAAGCTGTTACCTAGATATTCATTTAGTTATAATTAAAAAATTGGATTCATGATTGATACTTAACCTTACTTTAGTACTTTCTTAGGGAAAAGTTTGAAAAATGTTTACTCGATTTACTTGATTTTGAGTTATGTGAATTTGTAACGATTACATGTTTTCCATTTTAATACAGTTAAGCATATATTTTTTCTTTTCTACAAAGTACCAAAAAGAGCTACATTTTAGAATTTAGAACTTTAGGAGAGCTTGTTCATCATCAAGGGAAGCTTTTTCTGGGTAACCTCTAAGGGTAATGATGTTATAAGAAACTAAAAATTGGACTCATTTTTTATAAAATAAATAATATAATTTCACATGACTGGACTTACATAACTTTTAATGACTATGAAGTTTCAAACATAGCATTATTTGATACTTATTTGTGGTTTTTGCTACATTTTTTCTACAGAAGTGGACAACTTTATATTTTTTTTGAGGGTTATTTTTTCCCTCATTTATTTTTGGTTGAAAAAATACTACCTTTAAATTAGGTGGAACAAATCCTATCACTGCTATGGAAAAGTAACATATATTGTCACTCCAAACCATGGAACATTGAAGTTAAAAAATTCTCTGAATAGAAGACAATTTGACAAAATCTGTATAACTTAAAACAATTATTGTAAAATAGTTTTCAAACTTAACTTAAAAGATGAAACGTTCTGTAAAACCAGTTTTAAAATATACTTATTAGTAGAGTAGATGGTATCATTAAGAATAATTATCACCTAATTAATTCATTTTCATTTATCCAGCAACTGCATACTGAATACCAGCCACATAGTCAGCACTACACTAGGAGATAAGTATATAGTGGTAAATAAAACATATTTCCTGTTCTCATGTGATTTAGAGTTGGAAGTTTCAGATAAAAATGTTCTCTCCATCTTCATTTTCCCAGATGCTCATATCTACTGTTCAAAGTTGTTTGTTTAACACAGTGGGTTGGATGGCAATGGGAAATAGTTACAAAGAGGAATGACTTTGAACTCAGTAATCTGGGCTAGAAGGCTAGCTATATCATTTACTGTATTTCTGATATATGAAATTACTTATCTCTCTGAGTCTCCATCCTCATTTGTAAAGTGGGGATCCTAGCTTCTGTTATTTTAATGCTCAATGGCAGCCCTGGAATTTCTAAATAGGAGACTAGGGGCCAAAATGTGGTTGAAAGAGGGACCCCCAAGAGATTATTTTGCAGCTGTGTTGACAGAACAAGCATACTTATTTTAACTCAGATTTTATGTTTGTTTGGGATGGACTAATTGAGAATATAGAGGTGCCTAGTCTCTCCTAAATGATCCTTGGACACTGCTACTATCAGCACCTAATCCAGAATGCAGAAATATATATATGTGTGTGTGTGTGTGTGTGCATGTATTCTATTAATATTACATTGTTAATAATATATTATAAATTAATATAGTAGTATTTATATTACTTTTGTATTCTATTATTACTTATATATTGTACAGTATATGTACATATATATGTATTCTATTACTATTTTTTTGGAAATCATGGTATAGAAGGGAAATTCAGTTGAGATCCTGGGGAAAAGTTCTCTTCCTAAATCTAAAGACTATACCTTTCAGGATTCAGGTTTGTGGACTCAAAATCCTCAACTGGTTTTTGCTCAAATGAGGAGTTAGTTGTATGACTCCCGGAGACCTGATCTGTGCACCTCTCTTGGAAGGAAACAGGTTTGTGAAACATTTCACACAAGGCTATTCATTTTTTGAATGAGTCATCCAGGAGTCATTTTTGCAGATATGATCTCTCATTTTTCATCAAATCCTCCTTCTCCTTTTATGGGCACCTTTTGGGAATTGTCAATTTAGAGTTCTGCTAAAGTAAATTTTAAACACTTTCTTTTTTATAATCTTTGTATTAAATATTAAAATATGAAAAAATGTAATTTCTTATATCCATGTTTAGAGGTTTTAAAGAACCTGGTATATTAAGCATAAAGTTGCAGAAAATATTAACTATTTGGTTAACTGTAAACTGCTTATAGAGTATCCAAAAGATTTATTTTGGTATAAAATCTATTTTTGTATCTGCACTGATAAAACATAAATATAGCATTGCCAAAAACTTACCAGACATATTACCTGATATATTCAGGGAGAGAGATGTTACAAACCCAAGTTTGTACTTTTAGCAATGCTGAAAATAATATTAATTATCTATTGTGCAAAAGTTTGCTCCGTAAGTGTTAATCAGAACTTTTAGATTGTAGGATATGCAGAGATGTCTCTTGGTTCTTTTTGTAAATAGGGGTTTATTGTAAGGATACACATTGGATGTAAGGAAGCTGTCAACAATTGAACATTCAGCACAGGGAAAATCACAAGGAAACCAATGACAATGCCCAGAAACCTGGGCAGTCTGCCCATCTATAATTCAGCTCCCTATTGTTGCTGTCTCCCCACCTGCCTCCAGAGAGGTATTCTGCTTTCAATTGCTTTTCTTGCTCTCCTCTTTGTTTCATTTGACTCATGACTTCTGCATTCTCATACCTTGTGCTGCCTCATGGTTTTGTATATTGACATATAATAGAGAACATATAATAGTTTATATATATATAATAGTCAAGTCACTATACAATACTCACCACCCGGTGTAACAGATTTAAATAATCTGTTACATATATAGTAACAGATTATAAGTCATATAATCTATGACTTAGGTGTGTATAAATATAACTACATTTTGTAGCTGAGCCCAGAGCACTCTTTATGAAGGTGGAGAATGCTTGATCTTGCTACTTTCATCTATTGTCTTTTGTCATATAATGTAGAGCAATTCATAACACAATCCCATGGCTGGTTGGGTCACTAAGCTCTTCCAAGGCAGAGAATATGCCTTAGGTTTATTTCTCCAGTACCTAGGAGATTATCTGAGAAATGAAGATTTTCAATAAATATTTATTAATAACACAAAAATATCCTTCAATTTTAAGTTTTTAAGGGTAGTCAGTTAGACATATTAATTCACTGTTAGAAAAATTTGCTAGAGACAGGAAGCAGATTCTTCTGCCTGAGTTTTATTTTTTTTATTTTTATTTTTTTTATTTTTTTGAGACAGAGTCTTGTTCTATTGCCTGGGCTAGAGTGCTGTGGCGTCAGCCTAGCTCACAGCAACCTCAAACTCCTGGGCTCAAGCGATCCTTCTGCCTCAGCCTCCCGAGTAGCTGGGACTACAGGCATGCGCCACCATACCTGGCTAATTTATATATATATATATATATATATATATATTTTTTAGTTGTCCAGACCATTTCTTTCTATTTTTTAGTAGAGACGGGGTCTTGCTCTTGCTCAGGCTGGTCTCGAACTCCTGACCTTGAACGATCCACCCGCCTCAGCATCCCAGAGTGCTAGGATTACTGGCGTGAGCCACCACGCCTGGCCTTCTGCCTGAGTTTTAAATGTTAGTGTCCTTCGGGGCTGGTTTCTAGGCCCTTTTTCTTTCTCATTCTAATACCTTTTTCCTAAGTCATCTTCTCTATTCCTTTGTGTCCATTACCTTGCATATGCCACCAATGCCCGAATGAATATGCCAGATCCTCTTTTGGGTTGCACTCGAATATTCAATGCCTATAGTTTTTTTTATTTGAATGAGACAGGAATCTGAAACTCCCTGTGCCCAAAATGAATTCATGGTATTAACCTCTAAATCTGCTTCTTTTCCAGTGTTTTCAAGGGTCAGTAAAAGCATAGTGTCTTAATTCATTTGCACATCTGTTCATTCAACAAATATCTATTGTGCATCTGCAATGTGTCAGAAACTGTGCTGGATATCAGGAGTGCAATGATGAATAGGGAAATCATGACCCTTGCCCTTACTGATCTTTCAAATCTTTTCCTTATTCTTTACTCCTCACATCCAATCTATTACCAAGTCCTATCATTCTACTAGAAAGCATATTTTTTAGTATAAACTACTAGAAACACTGAAAACATGGTAAAATGCTTTTAATGCAGTCCTTATAATGTCATTCTTTGGATAAACATGATTGAGGGGCTTCTGAGTACTCCTAGAAGATAGCACAAAATCCTTAACATGACCAATCAGACCATGGATGATTTATTTACTGCTTATCAGTCTGTCTTCCACTGCACTCCCCTTTCCTCTTATGATACAGCCACATGGGTGTTCTTTCTGCCTCTTGAGGGCTCATACTCACTTAGTGCCTTCCCACTGTTGGGCTTTTACCTGTGTCATTTCCTCTGTTTGAAAAGCTATCTGCCCACTCTTCCTTGCTTCTATCAGGGTAACTCTTACTTATCCTCAGGGAAGAATCCTACAGGTGTTGTTCCTTCACTGTCTTTCCTCTGAAATACTGTAATCTCCAGGAGAACAATATTCTTACCCATTTTACTTACCACCGTATCTCCAGCACTAGCATAGTTCCTGGCGCATAGCAACAGGGTGGTATGTTGAATGAATAAATGAATTAATATGCAATATTCAGATTCCCACTTCTTAGCAAATGATTCCTACTTATGTCCCACAGTCCACTAAGTCTTCTATTCAGTGATATTGTGTCAAGAAAAGATTTCCCATTATTCCAATAAATTTCAAACAACTCAAGAAAAGGATGAGAAAAGACTAAGAAATCAGCATTTACAACAGCCCATTGTATTTTTAAAAATTTTTATTTTTATGTTAGCCAAAGCACACAAGGGTGGTTTGGGTCATCTTTGCCTGACAAAAATGTCCTCCACTGGCCAAGGTGATTGTGTGAGTTATTTTTTCACTTCTGCTGTTTCTTGCTTCTTCTACCTTTCGAGACGGAGACATCCAGTGCTTTAGAGGAAAGGAAACATCCAGATATGAAACAAAGGAGTCAGTCTTCAGCTTTTGGCATCCAAAAGAGATTTTTGAAGTCAATTCCAGTGGGGGCGGGGAGGAAACCCCTGAGAAACCAAAATATTTCATTGATATAGTCGAAATGTGTTGAGAGAAAAGAAGCTAAAGCTGGAAAGGTAGGATTATAAACTCATGGTGAGGAAGATGCAGATGATATAAGGGCAGTTTTTGACTGTCCAGAAAGGAGGACCGCCCCTTCTGTACTGAGGAAGAGAATCCTGGAGACGGGAATAGAGCAAGAGAGATGAGTTGCCTGATCCCTGGCCCACGCCCCACCTGACCTTTCATCCTCCTTCTCTTGGTGTCATAACTCAGGGGGCCGAGTGGGGATCAGCAAACATGTTTGGAGTCCCAGAACAGAGGAAGTTGTGACCGGTTCTTGTACCTCACACAGGATGGAGCAACCATAGTACAGCACGGATGGCAGTATGACTAGTTTGAGCAGATGAGGAACTGAGATACATCCCAGCTTTCTGTGGTCAAGAATAGCAAATGGGAGACACAGAAGTTCATGCATGTTCTACTGCAGTGGTCCCCAACCTTTTTGGCACCAGGAACTTATTTCACGGAAGACAATTGTTTCAAAGACTGGGGCAGGAGGATGGTTTCAGGATGATTCAAGCCCATTACATTTATTGGGCAGTCAAACCTCTCTGCTAATGGTAACCTGTATTTGCAGCTGCTCCCCAGTACTAGCATCACTGCCTCAGCTCCACCTCAGATCATCAGGCATTAGATTCTCATAAGAAGTGTGTAACCTAGATCCCTTGCATGCATGGTTTACAGTAGGGTTCATGCTCCTATGAGAATCTAATGCCGCCACTGACTTGACAGGAGGCAGGGCTCAGGCAGTGATGCAAGTGATGGGGAGCAGCTGTAAATACAAATGAAGCTTTGCTTGCTCGCTGGCTGCTCACTTCCTGCTGTGCAGCCAGGTTCCCAACAGGCCACGGACCAGTACCTGTCTGTGGCCTGGGGTTGGGGACTGCAGTCCTAGTGGAAGTCAAAGAAGGCTGAGAGCTCTGATGGACTGGAAGATACTGAGGTCAAGTTTGAAGGACACAGAATGTGGTAGACATCAAAATTAGAAACCCTGGCAAGGACTAAAATATATCAGATGCTAACACTTGTCCTAAGAAAATGGGTAACCTGGTTATATCAGCAGGAAAACGGAGGGATCAGAAGCAAACACCCAAAGACCAAGCAGGTTAAGATGACACAGCTGAGGCCAATGAAGATCTAGAGAATGAGAACCCTTTCCTTTACTGCCTGGTGCCGTGTAGTGTTCTCTTTGTGCACAGACACCAGCCCAGGAAAGAGGGGGAAATAGGAGGTAACCCACAGCAGGAAAGCATAGCCCTGAGGGGGAGTTTATATGCTGAATTAACTTGCACACCAAATCCAAAGTGAGGGGGCTGCCTTATGTAGTGTAATGATTAAGATCTTGGTTCTGGAGCCAGCTTGACTGGGCTCAAGTCCCACATCTGCCCCTCCCTAGCTGTGTAACTTTGCAGAAGATTATTTCTCTGTGTTAGAGGATTGACTATATTAATGTTGTATCTGTTGTAAAATGCTCAGAACAGTGCCTGCCACATGGTAAACGCACAGTGCCAGGTTACCCCAAAGACATATAGGAAAAATGTTTTGTAAAGGGGAAGGTGGGAGGTTTCAGTCACGAAAGATTTTTTCTGAACTGAGATTTGATTACTTCTATAAAGTTGGCTAAGTCAATTTCCATTCTGCCAAGGGCTAAACATTTTCAGAGGTCACTGCTCTTCCTGTGTAAAGGAAATGTGATACAGGTAACTGTGAAAACAACTGGCCAAATTTCTAGTTAATCTTCTCTTACTGATTTATTTCTCTCTGGAACAACAAAATCTAGACACCAAATTACAAATCCACTAACAATAGAATTTCCAAAAGTTGTGCCATGACCTCCTCTTAGAATATATGTATTAACAATGTATTTGATGATCTGCTTATATTTCTCTCATCCACCATTATATTCAATGCTATTGTGTCTTATCCTAAACTTATGTCTTCTGCTGAATAAAAAGATATGGAGGGAGATTTTCCAGTTTAACCAGTATCACTGAGCATCAGCTAGTCTGTCAGGCATTGTGCTTAATTTTGATGTAGACTTGGAATATGCAAATGAAAAGGACATGGTCCTTGCCTGAGAACCTCGCTTGCAGCACAGTTTAGTGTAATGTAAGTTTTATAATATGGTGCTACGTTAACATGAGATGCAATGTGTATTTGTGTGGCTTAGTGTAAGTGGATATCTCTATTCTATCTTAATGTGTGTAATTATCTATTTATGTTTTCTGCATATTCCCTTTTTTCTGTTTGTTTTTCTATTTGGATTCAAATTTTCCAAAGTTTTACTATGAAAGACTGATAGAAATGGCTATAAAGAAGCTCCATTGTTGCTTACTAATTTGGAGATACCACTTTCATCCCCTTTCTGTTTCAGTCTCACCATTTCACCTAAATCCTGAGAATCTTTACAGTGCTGAGGGTCAATATTTTGATATAATAGTCTTTAATACAATAAAAACTTAGGGTACTATCATATCCCTTAATAAAATATCCCAAATATTTTCTTTTCTTTAGTTGACCCTGGTTTCCTTAAAAAGAGATGGATTAGGAGCACAATTTCTAAAACCTTCACTATGCACGGATGAGCATGCTGATCTGAGAAGACTTGGGACTGATTATTCGAGATCCAGGAATGGGCACTGGTTTCATCTGTGCATATGCTTGAGCATACCCCAGTGCTACTGGTGAAGGTTTATGATACATAAAAGGGAGTCTCACTGACCAGTGGCCAGGAGGTCTCTCTCCTTTCACACCACCAGGATTTATATAAGTCCTTCTAGGGCCAAAGCTACATTGGGTCCTATTTGTTTTTTTCAGACTCTTATAAAACAGATGTCTTCTGCTAATTGCAAGGGAGGCAACCTAGATCTTCTGTGTAATTTCCCAGCTTGGTCAACTCCTAATTAACAGAAGGTGATTCTTATCTACCTACCTTTCATACAACTGGTAAGATACTCAATAAGACCCTATTTTCAGAACTGTTTTCATGATTGAGCAAAAATAAGCAGCTGCTTCATTCAGTTTTTTAACAATTTGAATCAATTTATTTATTTTTCAATGGTAAACAAGCAAAACATTTTTTTCTAAAGTTTTTTTTAATTTCCTGCCACTAACACTGGGGATTTTTAGAGTGATTATAAGGAAATATGATTTCAAAATCTATTTTGGAAACAATGAGAACTCAAATGAGAGGAGTACAAAAATATCAATTTTTGCATTTTTGTTTTGATGTGATGCATAAAATTCTATTAATAAGCACTTCAATAATCTGTTCAATTAAAGAATCCAATTGTATGATGATGTACCTCTGTCTTACACAGCAGTGAAGTTTGAACAGATTGAATCTGAAAGTTATGGGGAGAGCGTCAAACTAAACTCAAATGTAAGATGGTTTGTCTGCCCATCAATTTAACTAGGATTGTAGAAGTTGGGAATAGATTTAGATTTCTCTGCTTATACCCTTTTATTATTTCAGTTATGTATTAATACTACATAATGTAATGTTGATTATCTATAAAATGTGGCAGAAGATTAGAAGATCTTTGAAGATTCAGGTTTAACATGCTATAATTCTGTGATTCTCTAATCTTTGAAGCAATTATGGAAAAAAAAAACTATGAAGCAAATTATAACGTTATGACTTTACACTTGTAGAATGATAGAGATTGAACTGATATTTGTATCTGGTGTCTCCTTTTTGGCCCAGAATATGTTGCCATCTAAACAACCTCGGACTGTTGGGTTATATCTTATCAATAAAATTCTGTTTCAATGGCGACTTCACAGCTCTTCCTAGCAACACACCCCATTGCCTCATCAATCTTAAGGTCAGGAAGTCTTCCTATGCCCAAGGTTAGGTGCCTTTGAATGTATTACCATTACCTACACTTTTTGAAAGTCCCAAAGCCCTTTCAAAAAGTACAGAAAATCCTCTTCTTTTTGGTTTTTCTTGTGCTTGCTGTATTAAGATACCAGTTTGCTTCATAGCATTAAAACATATTGTGGAGATAATGAATCTTAATATTTTAAAGATTCATTATTTTTTATTGATACATACTGTTTGTATATATTTATGGGGAACATGTGCTATTTTGATACATATATAGAATGTGTATTGATTAAGTCAGGGTATTTAGGGTATTCATTACCTCAAATATTTATAATTTTTTTGTGTTGGGAACATTTTGAATCTTCTCTTTTAACTATTTTGAAATATACTATAAATTATTGTTAACTATAGTGACCCTACTGTGCTATTGAACACTAGAACTTATTTCTTCTATCCAGCTTTATGTTTGTACCCATTAACCAACCTCTTTTTATCCCCATCTGCTTCCCAGTCTCTGATATCTATCATTCTACTCTCTACTTCCATAAGATCAACTTTTTTTAGCTCCCACATAGGGGTGAGAACATGTGGATATTTGTCTTTCTGAGCCTGGCTTATTTCATTTAACATAATGACCTCTAGTTCTATTCATGCTGCTGCAAATGACAAGATTTTATTTTTTTTTTATGGCCAAGTAGTTGAATTTTAACATTTTATACTAATTTACTAAGTGACTTTTCACCTTCTATTCTGTTTTTCAAAATTTTAGTTTTCTTTTTCCATGTCTTTTTGAACTCTTTTGTCTCTGGCTAAATGTGAAGTAAACTGTCAGTTCACAACCAAGGCAACTTTTAAAAATGAATGGATTAACAATGATAATGAGAAGGAATTCATAGGCACTTACAATTGAAGGCCTGTGATGTTCTTTTCTTGGTTCATATGATACATTGGCAAGAATTATAACTAATGGCTTTACCTGTAAAATTAAGAACAAATGATACTTTAAAAAAAAAGTTTTGTTTTTCATTGACACATAGTAATTGTACATAATTATGGGGTATGGTATGATATTTCCATTCATGTATACATTGTGTAATGATCAAATCAGGACACTGATACTTTTGATGGGCTTGTTAGGTGACACCTTGAAAAGTTATAAACATCCATTGAACTATACAGCAGGCATCATTACCTATGAAATACCCATTTCCAGAACATTCTTCCTCTTTCCTTACTAAACTGTAAGGTTGCTCATCATATCATTTTCTCATTGGTTTTATGGAACAATGAATAACATATGGCAATTACCAGCCTCCCTCAGGTTCCAGTGTTTCAGTGCAGCTAAGGTGCCTTGTGAGATTCTCTTGTTTGTCTCTTTTCCTTATTAGTCACTTTTATATTCTTCATGCTTCACAGCTAGCCAAGATGCACCAGTGGATACCATTATTGGTGCCCATAGATCAGGCATTGGGCTGGTGACCCTCGTAGAGATCAGTTTTCACTGCTCTCTCTCCTGATTCAGTGCAGGCAAGGGAATTGAACAAGAGCCAGGACATGTGGCAGCCCTTAAGTTTCTTCCAAATTTTATGAGCTCAGAATTTAATGTGGAGTTCACCCCTCTCTCTGTCACTGCCCTTGACATCATAGAATTTACACTACCATGTTGCCCTTAAAACTTGGAAATTGCCTATTATTCAGGTCACTGGAGGAGCTTGCTTATTGATTCTGAAGCTGAAATTTGGTAAGAATTCAGAGTGTAATGTAGAGACCTCATCTCCCAAATCCTGTCTTGTGTGCTCCCCCCTACAGAGCAGGGTGTAATTTTGCTTGTGGTATATGCAAGCACCTTTTCTCAGCACACCCTCATCAAAGCTTGCCTCTCCTTGTGCCAGACACTAGTACACTCCATCAATTTAATACTCTTAAGCCTTTAGTTATATAGCTTTTCCAGGTATGCCTAATTTTTCTGTTCATCTAAAAATAGCTTTATATTATTATAAATAGAATGCATATTTGGAGATGAATATACACTGTTCTTTAGGTATACCATTACAAACCATTGGCCTCTGGCCATGCTTCTCTAATGGTGTAATTTTTATACCCCCAGGGATATGGTTATGTATCCTCTCTTTATTTTGAAGACTATAATTATAAACACATGTCTTTGACTGGATACCTCATATCACTAGCCTTCATCCACTCTGCCAGAAGACATGCACAGTGCAATATAACATCAAAGAAAACCCAGTGAAATGTTGGTCTCTTATTTGAGATATATTTGTATTGGGCTCATACTAGCTTATTACTACATTTGAAAATCAAACCTTAAGCTAAGGCTGAGAGGTTTTAGGAGAGCAACCTTAGTACTAAATAGATGAGATAAAAATTATACTTAGGTTACAAAATCAACGTACAAAAATCAGTAGCATTCCTTATATACCAAACAACAGTCAGGCTGAGAATCAAATCAAAGACTCAATATTTTTCGCAATAGCAACAAAGGTAATAAATACCTAGGAATATATTTAGCCAAGGAGGTGAGAGACCTCTATAGGGAGAACTACAAAACACTGAAGAAGGAAATTGCAGAGGATGTAAAGAAATGAAAAAAACTTATCATGCTCATGGTATGGCAGAGTTAACATTGTTAAAATGTCTATACTACCCAAAGT
>CAUYSK010006589.1:0-87569 GCA_963575035.1 Avahi laniger
CAATTAATTTCTTTCTATTTTTGGTAGAGATGGGGTCTCGCTCTTGCTCAGGCTGGTCTCGAACTCCTGAGCTCAGAACGATCCGCCCACCTCGGCCTCCCAGAGTGCTAGGATTACAAGCGTGAGCCACCGCGCCCGGCCCTAATCATTTCTTAAAGGTCCCACCTCTCAACACTGTAGCATTAGAAATTATGTTTCCAACATGTGAACTTTGGGGGACACATTCAAACCATAGCAATAAGCAAAATGTGGTATATCCAAGCAATGGAATATTATTCAGTCTTTAAAAGGAGGGAAATTCTGTAATATGCTACAACATGGATGAACCTTAAGGACATTATACTAAGTGAAATAAGCCAGTCACAAATAAATAAATAAATAAATACTGTATGATTCCACTTACATTTTAACTACTTTGAGTAGTTAAAATCATAGAGACAGAAAGTAGAATAGTGGGTATCCAGGGACTAGGGGGACGGGGGAGTTACTCTTTAATGTGTGTAATTTCAGTTTTACAGGACGAAGCATTGTGGAGATGGATGGTGGTGATGATTGCACAACATTATGAATGCATATCATACCACTGCATTGCACACTTAAAAAAGGTTAAGATGGTGAATGTCATGTTATGTGCATCTTACCACAATAAAAACTGAAGAAAAACCGCAACAAAATAAACCCCCCCAAAACATCATAACCACGCCGCAGTCTGGAGGCAGGAGGAGGATAAGAGGGACTGCTGTAGGTGAGGCAAGGGGAAGGAGACAGAGGAGGGACCAAAAGACCAAGGCTGAGTCCCAGAGCTAAGAACTGAGGCTGAGGCTTGAGATCCCATGCTAGGAGTCAAGATGGCTCATCAGCCCCCAGGGTGTGAGACGAGGGTCTGGGACTTCTACAGGTCTCTCATCTCCTCTCCTCCATTTGTGCTAACAGAGGGTCCCTGCCTGCTGGCATGTTCGGATGCACATCTGAATCAGTGTGGAGACACTGGCGGTCCATTAGCACAGCAGAAGGTGAACCGAGTAGGCAGGAGGGTTGGAGAATAGCTATGAGCTGAGCCCTGGGATGGGCATTCCTGAGGGCAGATGGAGAAATTGAGTAGAGCCCCTTTAATCAGCACAGAAAGGCTTTCTGCCTGAGCTGGGGACTTCAGTGAGTGAAAGGGGATCCAGCTGAGAATCCTGGAACAGGCTGAATAGAGGAATGGATCAGGAGGGAGCAAGGACGTGAGAGAGCAATAAGGAGGCCAAGGGCATCAGGAAGCCAGACTGTGCCTCCACTCCCCCCACCTCCAGGTAAAAGCTGCAACCAGTTTTGCAGGGAGCTCCTGGCCTTGCCCAGGATCAAAGACCCCATTCAGAGAGGGTTGATGGCACCATGCAGCAATGTTGGCAGCCAAGGGGTTAACCTTAGGCCAGCTGGCCCTGGGGTGGTATGAGGGGTTGGCTGCCACCCTCTCCAGTTGCCTTGGCACCACCGTGGGCACCAGCTCTACTGCAGGGAACCTCCATAGAGTCCAGGGCCCTTAGCTGCCAGCCTGCTCCCCACTCTGTCCTGAGTGGTTCCAGGCGCTGGGTTCCTATGGCTTATCCTGGATTCCCATCCTCCACCCCAGGAGAGGTTGGCTCCCCCGGCTGGTGCAGACAAGTCAAGCCCGGGCACAGACCCACAGATACGCACTCGGCTGCTCCTTAGCCTCCTGGGTTAACAGCCTAGGGCCACCTGCGCTCTGGGAACGCAGCCCCCGCCTCTCCGAGAACGCCGAGGCAGCACGGGTGGGGCCGGGGCTGGGGCGAGGGTACGCGAGGTGAGGATCTCGGTTCCCCAAGCACCGGAGGGAGATGAAAGAGACACCGACCACTGGTCAGAAACGAGGAAGTAGAGGGGTCGGAGCTCAGAGACACTAGGCGAGGAGTCCCGGCCTTGAGCGTGGGGGTGGAGCACTGGCCCCCTCTTCTTCCTTCTAATCTCTGCTGCCCCGGGGACCCCCTCCGCTCTCTCTAGGGCCTCAGCCCCTCCCCATCCCCCCCCAAACCCTGCACCCTCTGCGGATTGGTCCCCGGCCTGCTGGGGGGCGGGGCCCGGGGGCCCTGACGTCACTGGCCAAGGGGGGCGGGCGGCTGGGGGAGGGGTGTGACGGGCCCCGGCTCAGCACCTCGGAGAGCTCCCTCCCCGGCCTTGTTTTGCTCCCGAATAGCCGCCGGGGCAGGGAGCGAGGGGCCGGACACCGGGCACAGAGGCAGGGGGATGGCCGTGGTGGGGCCGAGGGGCCCCGGCGGGCAGAGGGCCCAGTCGTGATCCGGCGAGGGGTCCTGGGCGCCGGGCAGGGTGGGGGGCAGCGGGCGGCGGCAGTTGTGGCCGCACATCTGGATGGAAGCGAGCTTTGTCCAGGCCACCATGGCTCTGGGGCTGTCCTCCAAGAAAGCGTCTTCCCGCAACGTGGCCGTGGAGCGTAGGAACCTGATCACCGTGTGCAGGTGGGCGCCGCCGGCGGACGGGGGATGGGTGGTTGAGAGAGGGCTTCGGGCGAGCTGCGGAAGCCTGCACGGAGCGTCTCCTTGGGAGGATCCACAGCAGCT
This sequence comes from Avahi laniger, assembly GCA_963575035.1. NCBI lineage: Eukaryota > Metazoa > Chordata > Mammalia > Primates > Indriidae > Avahi > Avahi laniger. The sequence continues at coordinate 2,580 of CAUYSK010006589.1, forward strand.
GCGGAGCAAAGGGTTAAGAGGAGTGCGTGCACTGTCCCTCCCAGGCCCGGAACCGGAGAGGGTTTGGAAGTCTGGTCCCTACCCTTCTAGGCCAAGCCGGGCCTATGCCGGGCCTGGGGCCTGGGGGTGAGGGCTGTTTAATTGGCACTGCAGCTTCCTGTGAGAACCAGGAAGTGACATTGTGTGGGGGGGAGGGGTGGGGATGGTTGGCTCCCTTGCTGGGAGCCGGTGGCAGGGTGGGCAGCAGGGAACCCATGAGGGGGACTGAATGCCCTCCAAGAGTACCCTCATTGCCACCCCGTCAGCCTGGCCTCTCCGGGATGAGCTTTCCTGGGACTTTGCAATGCTCGAATCCTGGAGCAGGGAGAGCAGAGTCAACTGGGCATGTGGGCAAAGCCCCTGAGTCCATCCAGTGAAGGGAGAGGGGCACTGCACTGCTGTGGGAAGGACTGAGGGCTTGGGTCTCCTGGGTTCGAGGAGAGGAGATTGGGAGGGCAGGACCATTGGTCCCCGAGAGTGGAACTGTTGCAGGATTGGGAAGATTCTCCCGCTTTCTTAGGGCCCAGGAAGTGATCCTTCCCGGTTCAACCCTGCAGTGACTCACCCTCTCTGCCCTGCCACCAGGAAATGGCCAGGTGCTCAGCCACTGTTTCTGCAGCCCTCCCCCAACTCCCATCCCGCACTCACCTCTCCCACTGGAATCCCCAAGCCAGTTGCCTTCTCCACCTGCAGCCCCCCCTGCCCTCGTGCCCACAGGGTGTTTCTGTCTCAGGGCGGGTGCTCCTGGGGGCAGGGCTCAGTCATTTTCCCTTGCCAGCCCCACCTGCCTGCCCACAGGCCTCAGCCCTGCTCCTCTTCCAGGAATCAGTGCCCACTGGATGCCCTGGCTCCTGGCTCCCATCCCTCCTTCCAGGGTCCTGGGCACCCACAGGACCATACTGCGTCTTTCTCACAGCAGTATGTCCCTAGTGCCTAGCACAGCGCTGTACACACAGGCATCCTTAAAAATGCTTGGAACGTATGGAAGGAGGGAGTGCAGCAATGGCTCAACCCAAGGTGCAGGCCACTGCTTCTACTCTCATCCCCTCAAGCCCTGCTGGTGTGGTGTAAAACAAAGATTTCTGTCTCTGGGGCCAGATTGTCCTAAGTTGAAGCTCTTATTTCATTAGTTATAAGCTGCGCAACCTTGGGGAAGTCTCCTAACCACTCGGGACCCTGGGTGCCCCATCACCCCCATTTTGGATGTGGCAGCCACACCAAAGAATGGCGATGGTATAATCCATGCAGGAGCAGCCCAGTATCTGGTGCATAGAAACAGCCCTGTCCTGATGACATTCTTCCTGTCCCTCTCTTCTCTCTTTACTCGCTAGGTTTCTGTCCTTTCTCTTGCCTGCCAGGGTAGCTGAGACTCCTGGGGAAGGAGGGGACTCTCCTTAGCCAAGGCTAGAGAAGCAGAGATTCAGGGGGACTGGAGGGGGGTTAGAGCTGGGGGGTGAAGGATAGGATTTTAGGGGATCAGGGACGTGACGGAGGCTCAGAAAGCCCTAGGCCCCTGCTGCCTCATCACTGTCACGTGGTTTGCCTACAGCTCCCAGAACAGTTCCCTTTTGCAGGCCATGGGCTCCCCTGGGCCCTGGCCTCCCTGTCTCCATGGTAACCTGCAGCAGCCACTGCACTTCCTAACAGGGAGCACACCATGGGGCTCCAGGGGTGATGACCAGCTCTGCAGCACCCTGAGGACAGATACCAGATGGCTGCCACACTGAACCCAACCCCAGGCCCTCATCGAGACATGACCCAGATGACCAGGAGCAATTATCCTGTTGGAGGGGGGGCATAGTGAGACCCAGATAATGCCCCAAACAGACGTTCGTTCCCTCCTGGCAGGGCCAGCTTCCCACGCATGGCCCAGCGCCTCACCACCCCTGCCCAGTAGCCCATGTACACCCACCTTCTCCCAGCCCTGCCTGGGATCTGAACCAAAATTTAGTGAGGCAGATGTTACTGTGTTATTGTTGCTATTTGCACTTGGGAAAAGTGGCCTGGGAGAGGGGACAAAGGCCACGTGAATGTCACAAGGAAACAGGATTTGAATCCAGCAGGCTGTCTTCCCCCAGCGTAACTCCGAGACTACCTAGCTCTGATCTCAGGCCAGACTAACTCTGGAGGGGGCGTGGTGCCACTGTGCCACTGGCCTGACAGCCTCAGAGGCCAGTGCTCCAGGGCTAGAGCCTCGTGGAGTGAAGGCCAGAGGATGGAGAAGAAGGGGCTGAGAGCCTCAGTAATAGTGACAGTCACCAGGAGGCCACAAGATGTAGCAGGAAGAGCTCTGGAATCAGACACATCTGCTTGACTCATGAGCTGTGTGACTCTGAATAGATTGATTAACCTCTTGGACTCTCAGTTTCTTTATCTGTAAAATGGGGATGATGGGTGAGGTGACACATGCAAAGTATGGTGCTGGGCACATCACAGGGCTTGATGAACACGGGAAGAAAAAAAGGACAGTTCCAAGCAGCTCCCATATCCCTGGACACCCTGCCTCTGTTCTGCCACCCACAACAGGACAATAATGGGATGTTAGAGGCTGTGTCCCCATCGCTGCCCCACCCCACTGCAGGGATGGCAGGTGGAGATTGCAGGGGTAGAGACTGCAGAGGGAGCCTTAGGCTTTGACAGGACTGATGAGAGGCACGGGGGTGCCTTGGCTCCAGTTCCCCCAGCCCCACTGGCTTGCCTGGGCTCCCTTCCTCCCTGAGAAGCCAGTGTCTGGGCCCCCGAGCCCCTTCCAAGGATCTGCTGTCCATGCCCCCTCCCTGCACCTCCTCCTGCCCCCCACCCAGCTCTGCACTGCCTGTTCTGGGCAGCTGGTGTGTGGGAGGCCAAGCCGGGAAGGAAAAGGGGGAAGGGGGCATCCGTGTGTTGGGAGCCCACTGGCCATCCACGTGTGCCCATGCTCCATGTGCACGGTGCCAGCTCACATGCCCTAGCACAGGTGACCCCTGTCCCCAGAGTGGACGGAAGGTTGTTCCGGCAATAGCAGAGGACAGCTCAGGGCAGGAGCACAAACTGGCTTCTAGCTCCTAGTTGACTCCCAACTCACACACAGCGAACTCGACTCCGAAGGGCGGTGGAGGAAGGGGCTCTTGGTGCCTCATCTTCCTACCTATTGTGTCATTCCCTCTCATTCCTTGCTCCCGAAGCTTCCTTTCTCTGTCTCCTCTCCTGTCACCCACTTTGTCAATCAGTCTCCCACCTGCCACCCTCTCTCCCCATCTGCCACCTTCTCATGCCACATGACGTGGCACCTCCATGGTCACTGTCATCTCACTTGCCTCTCCCTCTCTCCCCTCTGCCTCCCCACCACATCCAAACCCTTCTCGACACTCTCTGCCCATCCCTCCCTCTCTGCCTGGCACCCTTCCCCTATCACCATCACTCTGTCTCCTCACCTGGCACCCCACTGCCCCATCTCCCTGCCCCACCCAGGTTCTCTGTGAAAACACTGCTGGAGAAGTACACAGCGGAGCCCATCGATGACTCATCCGAGGAGTTTGTTAATTTCGCAGCCATTTTAGAGCAGATCCTCAGCCACCGTTTCAAAGGTGGGCCTGGGATCCCACCCTGCATTGCCTAGCTGTCCCACCTCCCATCTTTAGCTGCCTGCTGCCCCTGATATACCCCATGGATTTCTGAACCCCATCGTTGACCCTGGCCCCCAACCTGAGCCATGCACCGGTGCTCACACACAGAGCTGGGAAGCGGGGAGAGGTCTTCTGCCCACAAACCCCATCAATGGGCCTGCAGCTACCTGCTGGCATGCCCTTTGCCTACATGCATGTACGTGCACATGCGTTTGGGGGAGGCACTGTGTGTGTGTGGCTGCTTATCCTTATGCATGTGAGTACCCCAAGACATGGGCCCTCTCCAGACTCCCTGGTCTTGCTGAGTCCCCTCCCTGCCCTGGCTCAGCCTGTGCCCCAGCAGGTCCAGTGAGCTGGTTCAGCTCAGATGGGCAGCGGGGCTTCTGGGACTATATCCGATTGGCCTGCAGCAAAGTGCCCAACAACTGCGTGAGCAGCATTGAAAACATGGAGAACATCAGCACAGCCCGAGCCAAGGTAAGGGGCCCTGGGCGTGCAGCGAAGTGGGGAGAGGGGCCCTGCCTGCTCCTTGGTCCTTATCCTCTGTCCATGGCCCTGGGGGGAAGGGCCACAAGAGGGCTACACCCTATGCTGGACACGTGGGTCCCCCTGGGGCAGCAAGTAAAGGTAAGCATTGCCTTCCAGGGCCGGGCATGGATCCGGGTGGCACTGATGGAGAAGCGCATGTCAGAATACATCACCACGGCTCTGCGGGACACCCGGACCACCAGGTCAGACCTCGCAGGCAACTCAGACCAGAGGTCCCAGTATGCATGTTTATTGCCTAAACAGCTGATCCTTAAGTTCCTGCGGCAACCTTCAGTACCTAGACTACAAGTCCCAGCATACACTGCTAGTTGCCCTCTTCCAGGCTGGCCTAAAGTCCCGGAAATACACTTTTAGCACTACCACCATTACTTCCAAGTCAGACTAGGTGGCCTATTATCCACCGTCACTGCCCAGCCCCAGTCCTGTCATGCACAACTCTGCCCTTGGACAACCTCTGGAGGAGCCTCCACCATGTGCCTTTCACGTGTGGGCTTTGCTCCGTGACTCACAACACACAGCCCTACCGGCTCGCCAAACAATGGCAGCAGGTCTGTACTTGCTACCCACAGACCAGAGTCCCAACGTGCAGGATTCAGTCCCAGACTGCGGGTTCACAAGGAAGCTGGGTCCCTGGGGCAAGGGGGTCCCAAGGCAGAATGTGCCAGTGTGGGAAGATGTGTTTGAAGCTGTCTGGGCACAGTGGGGGGCAGTACCTCCCACTCCCAAGTGGCCACACCCAGCCTGATGTTTTTACTGCATTCTACCCCCAGTCTACGCATCTCAGAGTTCACCTAGACATAGTTTTGGAGCACCTACTGTATGCCAAGCACTAATGACTAAGACTCAGTTTCCTGATTTGAAGGATCTGGGTGACCAGTACTTGGTGGAGAGGGGGTAGCTCGGAGGATTGGGGGAGTCTCTTCTCAGGGAACACCCATGCTGGTGTAGACGGGGACTGAGCTCTAGCCCCAGTGAGCTCCAGCCTGAGAGGGTGAGACAAGATCCTCACCTGAGTGGGATGGGGAAGGAGACACCTCCTTCCTGCAGGAAAGGTTTGCAGTAAGAGCACAAGAGAAGGGGCTCCCTGGGGGCTGCACCATCCTTCCTTCCCCTCTCCCCACAGACGGTTCTATGACTCTGGAGCCATCATGCTGCGGGAAGAAGCCACCGTCCTCACTGGGATGCTGATCGGACTGAGCGCCATCGACTTCAGGTGGGGTCTGCCTGTGGTGGTGGTGGTAGAGGGGGGCTGCTTCCCCCACACCTGTCCACACCCCTATCCCCTCATACCCGCCCCAACCCTGTGGCTCCTCTGCCCCAGCTTCTGTCTGAAGGGCGAAGTCCTGGACGGGAAGACTCCCGTGGTCATCGATTACACGCCCTATCTAAAGTTCACGCAGAGGTGAGCAGCCCGATTATTGGGGTGGGTGCGGAGAGGGGGCACGGGGACATCCTGGTTCCACTGCCGAGGGGGCTGGCGCGGGCGCGCGGTGGGCGGGGAACGCCCTTGCCCACTGCTCGGTCCCCCAGCTACGACTACCTGACGGACGAGGAGGAGCGGCACAGCGCCGAGAGCAGCACGAGCGAGGACAACTCGCCAGAGCACCCGTACCTGCCGCTCGTCACCGACGAGGACAGCTGGTACAGCAAGTGGCACAAAATGGAGCAGAAGTTCCGCATCGTCTATGCGCAGAAGGTGCGCGGCGGGGGCGGGCGGGGCGGGGGACCGGGTCTGCGGGCCGCAGCCGGGACTGGCCCTCGCGCCGGGGCTGAGCCGGCGCCCCGCAGGGCTACCTGGAGGAGCTGGTGCGTCTGCGCGAGTCGCAGCTGAAGGACCTGGAGGCGGAGAACCGGCGACTGCAGCTGCAGCTGGAGGAGGCGGCAGCGCAGAACCAGCGCGAGAAGCGGGAGCTGGAAGGCGTGATCCTGGAGCTGCAGGAGCAGCTGTGAGCGCCGCCGCCTGCCCTGCCCCTGCCCCGCCACCCCCACCACATCACCCCACTGCACCCCTTCATCGCCCCCATCGACTCTCGCATCGCTTTTCCTCTGATCTGGCCAGCTCCACCCCAAGATCCCCGCAATGACCTTCTAACATTGTCCTCGACATAAGATCCAGTGACTTCCAACAGCGCCACCTTCACCCTCAATTTCCCAGCACCGGTCAGAGTGGCCATCCAACATTACTGCAGGGACCCAGCATTACTCACAAGGACGTCTGACGTTACTCAGTGACCTTCAGCGTGACTGAGCCCTTCCCACTGCTCAGCACCCCTCCGATCTGCATCACAGGCCCCTGTCATCACCCACAGTGACCCCCGACCCCAGACCCCACCCCTACCGACCCCGGTAACATTTCTTCCCTACACCTTTTGGTCACTCTGACTTTCCATCATGACCCCCCAAGACTCCAGGGATTCCCACACTTTTCTCCACTGACGCCCCCATCACCCCAACTGACTCCTACAACACTCCATTACTCCCTCTAACTGCCGGTATTAGCGCACCAACCCCATCAGCCCTCCATCCCAGGGTTACGTCCATTGCCTTCCAGGACCTGTCCCACAGACCCCAACACTGTATCCCCACTTTTGCTATTCAGGTTTCTTTCCTCCTCCACCCCTTGTTGAACCTCCCTTCCCCACGTGTCTTCCCACTCCCAGCCAGGCCTGACCCCTCCTCCCCCTCCCAGGACAGGTCTAATCCCCGGTGACCACGCCCCCCTGGCCCAGGGTTCCAAGGAGCTCACCACGCCCCTGGTCAACCAATGGCCTTCGCTGGGAACGCTCAATGGGGCGGAGGGTGCCAGCAACTCCAAGCTCTACCGGAGGTAAGTCCCTGCCACGCTGGGCTCAGGTCTGAGTGCGGGTGCCCCCGGGGAAGAAGGGCGACAGGGCGGCAGGCCTCTGCCGAACACCAGCTCTCTGCTCTGCTGCAGACACAGCTTCATGAGCTCGGAGCCGCTGTCAGCTGAAGCTAGTCTGAGCTCAGACTCCCAGCGCCTGGGAGAGGGCAAGCGGGACGAGGAGCCCTGGGGCCCCATCGGTGAGCGCCCCCAACCCGGGACCCAGCACCCAGCACCCCTCTAGGAAAGGCTGAGGCAAAGCCTTGGAGTCAGGCTGTGACCAGTTCCCTCATTCGCTCAGCCCTTTCTGAGAGCTTAGCACAGCAATTAAGAGCTTGGTTTGGGATGTCAGACAGAACCCAGTGCAAATCCTGGCTGTGCCTCCCCTGGCTGTGTGAGCTTGGCCAATCACTTCACCTTGCTGAGCCCATTCGCATCTGTAAAATGGGGGTGTCAATCAAAATAATCACCAGTGTCAGCATACAGTGAGGGTGTGATGGCTTTTTGGTGTCGTGACATCCTCAAGGGGCCCACAAACTGCGGGATTCCTCAGCCTGACTCGCTCTTGTCTCATGCACACTGTGAACTACTTGCCTGACCATTGTTTCCCCCTTTTCTTTGGCTGCCAGGAAGCTCAGAGCCAAATTAGTGGCTCCCTTCGAGCGAATGCCCAGGACTTCAACGCATGCATTTTGTGTTGACCTCACCCCTGGCTTCATCTTGGTTTTACCCATCCTAGTTTCCCCTGTGCCTGGATTTCCCGTCTTCTCTTTTTTATAACCAACCACATTGTATCGGATGACCCTAGATCTTCTCTAAGACAAGGCAGGCTGTGGACATGTAACGCCGTCACACTGTGTTTGTGATTGTCTGTGTGTCTGTCTCCCCACCAGACTGTGAGCTCCGTGAGGGCAGGGACCGTGTCTCGTCCGTTCTCTGTATCCCCAGTGCTTGGAACAGAGCAAGTGCTCACTGCGTGTTTAATAAATGGACAAAGAGAGGATGAACCTCAGGGGGAGACAGAGACATAAACTGACGATTACAATACAGTGTCCCCAGCACTGCGCATGGCATGGGCAGGTGCTTAATCAAGGTTTAATTGAATGTGGCAAATGCTCCAGAAGATATCAAGTGGGGGGGGGTGGGACTTGAGGGCTGCCCTTCCTCTGCCCACCCCCTTCCCAACTCACACACATGCAGATCCGGCCGGGCCTCACCCACCCTCTCTCCCCAGGGAAGGACCCCACGCCCTCCATGCTGGGCCTCTGCGGCTCCCTGGCCTCCATCCCCAGCTGCAAGTCCCTGGCGAGCTTCAAATCCAACGAGTGCCTGGTGAGCGACAGTCCTGAGGGCAGCCCAGCCCTGAGCCCCAGCTGAGGAACGGCGTGGGCAGTGCCAGGGGCCATGGACACGTGCCACCTTTCTTCAAGTCCCCCAATCCAGGCCACCCTCCAGAGAACGCTGCCCACCCAGCCAGGGATCTCTTGGGGAGGACAACCCCCTCTTCTTGCCTGTCTTAGCTTCCTGCCGAGGCGGCAGGGGCTGCAGCTACCAACAGGAAGCTGGCTGGGCCAGGAGGCAGGGGTACCGAGGTCACAGGAGTCCCCTGGGGAAGCCTGTTCCATTCTTCCAATGACCCTATGCCTGGCCAGCTCCCTTCTGGACTCCCCTTCGCTCCTTTCCCTGACCCTCCTCAGGAGCTGGTGGCCCAGCCTCCTCTGCACCCCCATGCCTCTTCTATTCCATGTGTCCCCTGGAGTCACTCCTTTCCCAGCACCTGGGGCAGGGGGTCTGAGGGGATCAGGCAAATAAAAACCAGAGGACTGAGGGCAGCCTCATCTGTGGGCAGCTGGATGGGGCTCCATCTGGGGTTAGGAGGCAGTGGAGCCGGTGCCTGGCCCACAACCAAGGTGGGACAGAACTAGCGCTGGCCGTGTGGGGGCAGGCAGGCCACAACGCAAGGAGTGGTGGCTTTTGTACGAAGCGTCCCAAGTATTAGGTCTGTGCAGGGCAGAACTGAGACACATGAGCACCCGATATCGTTTAATAACTCCCTCAAGCCCAGGCTGAGAAGAAGCCAAGCACTCCAGGGGGCAGGACGGAGATGTGCTCTAGCCGGGCCACATCCTTGACGTCGGCCCGAGCAATTCAGCTTTGGCCAAACCTGCAGACCCCACTCAACCCCGCCCATGTGCTCCCTGACACACAGCTGATGAGATGCCAGGACTCTGCTCCCCACCGTCTCCAACAACCCTTGGGCCCTCCAAGGGCACGTCTGCCAGCCTCACCTCCAGCCCAGTCACTCACCATCCCTGAGATGCCACCAGCCATAAAGCCAACTGTCAGGCCAGAGCCTGGCAGGTAAGCTACCCCTCCTCCTCTGTTGTCACTGAAGTGTGCCCTCTGCTCTAACCCAACACAGGGGGCCTTGCTAAGTTGGCGAGGTCCTCTTTGTGGGTGTCACCTTGGCAGCCACAGCCAGACCAGGGCCCCTCCCAGGCCACCTCTTGCAATTCAGGGCCCACTTTCCCCACCCCCCTCCAAGGCCTCCGCAGTCACAGGCACCAGGCAGAAGTTCATCATCATCTTTAGACTTAAGGAATTAACAGGGTGGGAGAGACTAAGCCCGGCCCAGCTACAGCAAACACAAAGGGAAACACAAAGCAGGGCTGTGAGGGACAGACAGCAGATTTGGTCTCGAACTTGGAGAGTGGGAAAGTGGTGATCCTTAGGAGTGGGAAGAGAGCTGTGTCTGAGGATAGCTTGGGCGGCCCCCAAGGCAGCCCTACCCCCGGGGCTTGTTGTGGGGAGGGAAGGGAAATGGTCCCTCCCCTCCGTGCTGAGGAAAAGGCACTTGGCTCAGTCTCCTCTTCCTGCTCGTCCCATCCGTGGAAAGACGGGGTCCTTGTCTTCGCGCCCCTTCAACGGCCCAGGGGCCGGTCCTGATTGAGCCTCTGGAAGAAGCTTTTGCCAAACTCGTAAGTGCTGATCATGATGGCGCAGGAGGGGGCAGCCTTGATAATTCTGGGGAGGAAGCCTGCGGCAGGAGGGGCCAGGTCAGCATCCTAGGGGGCCTCAACCCACCCCCAGGGCAGGACAGGGCACATGCACGCATGTGCGCTCAGATACACACTCACCTGCAAAGAGTCCCCTGGTGCCCGACTCAGCCCGGATCCTTCGCAGCAGCAGCCAGGTGGAGTCCACGTGCAGAGGTGTCACTGCAAACGCCGGGTGGGCTCAGCAGACCCCACTTCACCCCGCTCACGCCCCGCCTGCCCACCCCTGCCAGGCCAGCCCCTCACCTCTCACAGCCTCCATCGCTCCCAGTGCGACCTGGCGTTGGGTCTTCACTACGTCAAAGGGTAAAGTCAGCACCGCAGCTACCTGGCGGGGTGGGAAGAGGGCTTGGCTCCATTCCCAGGAACTCTGGCCCCTGCATCCCAGTGGGCTGCTGGGGCTGGGAGCGACAAAGGCCTCACAGGGTCTGGCGAGGACAGTGAGCATGCTCCCTGACACACAGCTTGCGCGCTACTATGTAGGGACTCTCCTCCTGGCATCTCCAACAACCCTCGGACCCCCCAAGGCCACCTCCGATAGCCTTACCTCCAGACCAGTCACTCACCGTCCCTGAGATGCCACCAGCCACAAAGCTGATGCCCACAGATGTCTGGTCCTTCGGCCTGAGCCCACTTAGCCAGCTCTTCACCAGCTCATAGTTGAACCAGTACAGGGCTGGGGGGTGCATATGCTCATTAGAGATGGGGGGCAGTGAGGTGGGCTTCAGAGGCCCCCACCCCCGTCTTGCACTGATGACCACTACCTCCCAGTCCTGAGGCTGTCTGCTATGTGCCAAGCCCTGTAACAGGTCCCCGTAGAGTTTGCTCACAGAGACTTGGGCAGATACTCTCCCCATTTCACAGACGAGAAAACTAAGGCTCGCTGGGCGCGGTGGCTCACGCCTGTAATCCTAGCGCTCTGGGAGGCCGAGGTGGGTGGATTGTTTGAACTCAGGAGTTCGAGACCAGCCTGAGCAAGAGCAAGACCCCACCTCTACTAAAAAAAAATAGAAAGAAATTATCTGGATAACTAAAAACATATAGGAAAAAATTAGCCAGGCATGGTGGCGCATGCCTGTAGTCCCAGCTACTCGGGAGGCTGAAGCAGGAGGATCGCTTGAGCCCAGGAGTTTGAGGTTGCTGTGAGCTAGGCTGATGCCACGGCACTCCAGCCAGGGCAACAGAGCCAGACTCTGTCTCAAAAAAAGAAAAAAAGAACAAAAGAGAAAACTAAGGCTCAGAAAAGTGACTTCACGATCAGCGGTAACAAAGCACGGATTTGGCAGTAGACCCTTGTGCATCATCAGCCTTACCCCATCCCCTGCCCCCCCGGATGCCTACCTGAGAAGGGCACATCTCGAAGGGCAGTGGGGCCCCAGCCCAGCCACAGTGAGCGCCAGCCGCCCTGAGCCACTGCAGCTCGAACGCAGGCACCCAGCTCACGGTAGGACACATGCTGTGCCTGCAGCTTTGTGCGCATAAGCTCCAGGGGACTGATCACAGTCACGGTGCCCACTGTTGGGGGAATAATGGGGAGAGATCAGGTCACAGGCCCTATGTAGCATTGCCCAGCTGCTGCCCCAGGATCTGGGGGCCTGGAACAGCCCCCTCCCCCACAGCCTGGCAGAGAGGCTGGGTCACAGGTGGGGACAGAGAAGATCAAGGGCCCAGGGCTGTGCTCACGGCGGGCAAGTGCACCAGCCACCATGGGTGCGTAGAGGTCAGAGATCAGGGCTTGACCACACAGGAAAGCCTTGAGTTGGTCGTAGGCAGTGAAGTAGATGGCGGTTGCTGGCACAGTCATCACCCTGGGGGGTGTGGACAGAGGTTAGCTAGGACTCCTAAGGGAGTCTTAAGCATCCCTGCCCAGCCAGCCAACGGGGAGCAAGGGATCAGCGGGTACCAGAGGACAGGCTACTCACAGGGTGGCTGGGAGGCCGCTCCACAGGGTCCTGGTGCCCTCATGCCTCACAATCTTCACAAAGGCATCCTGGCCAAGCGGGCGCCAGTCCACGGGGAAGAGGATGGACATGAAGGAGGCCTGTGATGGGGCTGGCCCAGGTGGACCTTTGCCTGATACCCTCAGCCTCTGCCCACAGCCCTGGGTCCTACTGAAAGGCAGTCAGACCCTCAGGCCTCTACATATGCAGTTCCCCAGTTGGGTGAACTCCTATTCACCCTTCAAAACCTCCTAGAGAAACTACTTTCTCTGGGAAGCCCTTACCAAACTGAATGGACTACCTCTACATGCCTAGCACTACCTATTCTTTCCTGGGTCCGCTGCCTGGCCAGACTGAATCCCTGGGGAATGTCCCTGGTCCCACAGCTGCTCCTCACCATGGTGCCAGTGAAGCGAGTAGGGTCCTGAAACCAGGTGGCACAGCGGGAACCATTTGGGCACAGGTACAGGGGCTCCAGGACACCATTGCAGTACAGGAGACACTTCCCTGTGGATCGGAGAGAGGAGGGCACTGGGGAAAGGCAGGGGACATTAAGATGACAGGGCCCTGGAACCTTGCAGGGAGGTGGGGAGCCCCCGCCCCTGGAAGGCCAGCAGAGGCTGAGATCCCTGTGTGGACACTCTGCTGGCTGAGGTGACCTGGAAGTAGGTGCTGGTCCATGGCTGTGGGACCCACTGGTGCCCTGGGGACACTGGGACTCTCCCTCCCCTGCACCCGCCCAGGCTTCCTATAGCTTGGGGCACTCACATTTGGCATAGGAGAGGCTCCAGAGTCTAGAGGAAGACACCAGCTCTAAAACATAAGGCAACCCCTCAAGTTAGGAGAGCCCCCCACCCACCCTAGGGACCCCGTCTCTGGGAGAGCCTCCTTTCGCCCAGACACCACCCACCATCGGCTCCAGGATCAGGTACTTACCACTGGCCACTGAAGGACGCTGAGACTGCAAGCGGACCTTCACCACATCCAGGGGCGTCACTGGAGAGGAAGCAGGTCTACTCAGGACCCCACCTGTGACCCCTTCCCCAGGACCAAGCTGCCTCCAGTGTCTGGTCTGCCCCAATCCCCAGCTGCCCGCACACCACCTCCCCCGTTCTTACTGAAAAGGGAGGTGACCACAGCCCCAGCGCCTGAGGCCACCATGTGTTGGAGGGGGCTGATGCCCCCAGGGTCCCGGTCAGCCATCTTGTAGCTTCAGTCCTGAAAATCAAACCTCAGTCAAATGGAGCAGGAGCTCACAAAACAGAACTCAGCCGGAGGGCCAGAAAGGAGGCACAGGCGCGGGACTTCAGCCTCCCCCGCCCCCCATCACTCACCAAGTTTGAATCACCTCAATACCCTTACGAAGGCCTTCTAAAGTTATCGTCAGCCCCACTTTGCCAATGGGGAAACTAAGGCTCAGATTGAGCAGGTAACCTATCCAAGGTCACTTCAGGAGCAGTTTGGAAGGAAGCTAGCACAGCCTTCCTTTGGTTAATGGCAATAACGGCCCCAGGCCGTTCCCTCAGCCACATCACGTGCGCTTACTCTGCACGACCTAAGTGCAGATGCGGGCCTTCGGCCCTTCGGCCCTTGGGCCCAAATATCAAAACACCTGAGCCACCGCGCCCTGCACTCCAGCACCAGGTCCCGGGGCGGGCACGTACAGCCCCGAGGGCAGGCGTGGAGAGGTGGGACCGGGCCTCGAGGGAAACGGGTAAATGAATCCGATCAAGAAGGGCCCGTCACCCACTCGAGCCTGCAGGCGGAAGTGCCCGGAGCTCCCCCGCACCCCACCTCGCGAAGCTACACGGATCAGGCCCGGGCCTGGCTGGGAAGGACAATCTTTCTGCCCCCTCTCCGCAAGTACAGGCCCGGGGCTCACCAGGGAGGCTGGGGAGCAGGGTCGGGGAAAAGGGATCTCTCCTCGACCCCTAGTGACACTCCCTGGCCCGGACCCACGCACAGGGCCGCCAGGTGAGACAGACTACGTCGGCCTGACGGCCTGAGACTCTAGGCCCCCCACCCCGGTTCCTGGGACCACCAGAGAGACCCTATTCCCGCCTCCGCCCCTAGCCAGCCCCAAACCCGGCTTCGCCCCGCCTACTTGGCTCTAGGCCGGTGCTCGCGCGGCGCGGCACCCGGGGCCGCGCCGGCCCATAGCCGCTCCGCGGCCGGTGCAGGCTCCGCGAGCGCTCGCCCTGCACCGAGGCCGACTCCGAAAGCGGCCGAGTCGGCCCCGCCCCTAGACTCCGCCCCCTGGAGGGCCGACCGGCCGCACGCCCGGAGAGATGCAAGCCCCGCCCACTCGCGTCCTCCACCGGGACTCACGGTGTTCCCGCCCCTGCGCCCGGGCCGCCGGGGCTGATCGCGCTACCGCCCTGCGCCCTTTGAGAGCTGCGGGCCAAGGTCACGGTCTTCGCGTCGCGCTTGACGTAGCAGCGGCACCGCACTTGGCGCGTATTCTCAGAAGTCCCACCCCACCGACATCCCGGCCGAGCGCCGCCCGGGAGTCCCACTGCCCCCGCGAACGCTCGGGACGGTGAGAGTAACCGCGTCCCTCTGCGTCAACGCGCGCTGCGCGGCGGCGGCGGCGACAGGGAGGTTTCAAGGCGAAAATCAGACAACCACGGCGGACCTCTAACTGCCGGGCTGCCCGCCGAGGTGTCGCGGCTGCTCAGAGATTGGCCGGGCGGGATTCGCACCATCCCCGCTTGCTGGCGAGGGACGAGCCGCAGTTAAAAGCCGGTTGGCAGCCGCGGGCCCGGGGTTCCCTCGTGCGCCCTCGGGCAAGTTGCGGCAGCGCTGCGTGGGGAGACAGGGAATCGACGGTTTCGTGTGGGTCATTCTCATATTGTTGTCTCTTCCGAATTCCAACACTTTCTTAAGTAGGTGCTTATTCAAATGTATTGCCCTATCTTATGGAAGGTGAAACAGGCTTGAAGCGAAGAACCCGGGATTCAGACTGGCCCCTGCTTTCACCCCAGCAGACTGCTACCCCGCGCAGCGTTTCGACCCCGCTCCAGGGGTGGGGGGCGGACGCGTTTCTCTCCGGTGTCAACCTCGCCCGGGAGACCCCACCGCCCGCCTCGCCTTTAAGACTTTCGCGCCGTCGGGAGTATTTGTCCCAACACAGAAAAATGAACACGGGGTGCTAGCTTGCGCCTTTAAGAAGGGTAGGCCGTGGCTTTGACGTCACTGCTTTCCCCGCCCCTCAGGCCCCAACTGGTTCTGTCCGGCGCTGGAGCCTCCCAGGCTGCGGGCGCCTGCCGGGTTAGCACGTGGATGCCGACGGGCCAACTATCAGCTTTCCCTGGGAAAAGGCCTTAGCGCTCCTCAAGGCTCCTAAACCCCAACTTTGGGGACAGGGAAAGAGCGATCTGTGGCCTGCAAAGTGGTGCTGGTCAAAAGGACGCTTTCCATTCCCTTCCATCCTCAAGCTGAATTCAGAAATGACACAAAATAATTTTTAAGGAAAGAACCCAGGCCCCATTAACATTCTTTACCACCTCAAAGTTTTCGTTTACCTGGCACTTTCACAGCCAACAGCCAAGAGACTATTCTCCCCATTTTAAAGAGGAGGAAACTGAGGTCCTTGTGTATCATGACTTTCCTAGTGTGGAGTAAAATCCAGTTTGTCCCCCAACAATCTCCCATTTTACAAATGAGAAAAGGGAGGCCCCAGAGGTCAATTGCACCAAGATCACCCAAATGAAAGAGTCAGAATTCGAACCCTTACCTGCTTGAACCAGACAGGTTCCCACCCTGTCCCCTTGTCAACCGACACTCTGTTCCAGCAGCACCACTTCCTGCCACAAGATCAGAGCACATGGGAGGCAGGGACCTGGCTTTTCACCTTAGCTGCCACGTGCTAGCAGGTATCTTAAGGACTCCAAGCCTCGGTTTCGCCATATATAAAATGAGCCAATCTGGCTACAGAGCTCTGCTTTGCTGGGAGAGTGTGCATTATGGCCCAAGCTGTCCATGGAAGGCAGCTTTGGGCCATAACTGTCAAAATTCTAAATGCCCAAACCCTTGACCCAGCCAGGCCGCTTCTATGAATTTCTCTAGTCACCTGCTCACACAAGTGCAAAATGATATATGAACTCAGCCTTCGTCATTGCAGCCTTGTTTGTAACAACAGAACGTCCCTCAAAAGGGAACTGTTAAGTGTATGACAATATCTCCTGGTGAGGAATACCACACAGGCTAGTAAGGGCTGCAGATTCCTACATCATGATGTAAAACAATCTCAGAGACAGTTAAATTAAACAGCAAGCCCTGAGAGGGAGCCCCACAGTCTCTCTGAACAGCAGCATTACACCCTCTAGGGGACATTTTTGAAATTTTGAGGCCATTGCCGTTCCTGGTTGTCACAAGATTGGAGCTTCTGGCACCTGATGCTAAATGTTCAAGAAGGTCTTTCCACAACAAGAATACCTCTCAGTTCTCCTCTTTCTGGACAATCACATGCATGAGAAACTCGTTCATAATTATGAGACCTGGAAGCTAGATCTATTTTACTCACATCTTTTTTGAACAGTTTTAATATGGTGTACATTGAATTTTCCAGAAATAAAACCACCATGCAATCCTCAGGAGGTTTAGGCGTGGTCTTCATGAGAACTTTACCAAGGGCCGGGCGCAGTGTCTCACGCCTGTGATCCTAGCACTCTGGGAGGCTGAGGCGGGAGGCTTGCTGGAGGTCAGGAGTTGGAGACCAGCCTGAGCAAGAGCGAGACCCCATCTCTACCAAATATAGAAAAAATTAGCCAGGCATGGTGGCTCATGTCTATAGTCCCAGCTACTTGGGAGGTTGAGGCAAGAGGATCGGTCGAGCCCAGGAGTTTGAGGTTGCTGTGAGCTGTGATGACGCCACTGCACTCTAGCCTGGGGAACAGAATGAGACTGTTTCAAAAAAAAACCAAAGAACTTTACCAAGGATTATTTACCATTTCAGGAAATCTCATCCTGGTGACCACCTGGCCTGTGTGAACTTAGTCACTAACACAACACCCCAGCAGCAGAGATCATGTGTGTTTGTCAACTTACATTCTCATGTTTAGTCAAGCCTGATCATTTACATGCAGAGATACATTATTTTCTTATAAATTACTTTCTTTTATTTTTCCTCTATGTTACAGCTTGACCTTTCTACAGGTTTCTAAAAATGTGTGTAGGAAAGGAAAATTATATTATCTATGAGTATCATTTCTGAATCTTAAAAGACAGCTAGAAAGCAGGTATTACCAAAAGCAGACTTTGAATCTAGTTTTGTTAAGAACCTTGCAAAGGACACTGAGAGCTCACTGAGCACCACCGTGTCCCGTGCATTGGTATCATCTGCTGGGGGCTGCAGCTCCGGCTATCCAGTGTGACCCAGGCTGTCTGGAGTAAGCTGGCCACCAGACCAGTGTGCCAAAGAAGGAGCATTTGTCTTAGCTGGGCACACACCGAAAGCCAGGTCCATATGCATCTCTCTCTTTCTTTTTTTGTGTTATTGGGTATTTCTCTTTCTTTCTTTCTTTCTTTCTTTTTCTTTTAAATTTTTGAGTGTTTCTTGTGAGCCAAATGCCGAGATACAGCAGGGAATAGTCCAGATAAGGTCCCTGCTCACACTTTCTAGTGCAGGAAACACAAAACAACTGAGTAAATAAATAAGACAATTGCAGGCAGGCAGGGCACCTGTTAGGACAAAAACAACAGGGTCACGTGATAGAGAGTGCCTAGGTCAGACTAGAAATAGGGGAGCCTGGGGTCAGGGAACTTCGACAGAGATACACCCATGGCGGGGGCCAAGGAAGGGTGGAGCAGGCTGGGGCGGAGGGAGGCATGCAGGTGAGACACTGGGATGTCACATTAACCTAAATTGACGAACACAGGCTCTGGGTCAGACCTGGATTCAGCCCAGCCATGTGACCTCAGGAAGGTTGCTTAACTTCCCTGAATCTTAGTTCTTTCAATGTAAAACAGGAATGGTAATTGTACCTACCTCAGAGGGTTGTGTTAAAGATTAAAGAAGAACTTAAAGATTAAACAAGAACCTGGCACAACATAAATCTCAACAAGCACTAGCAGGACCTACTTTTAATTTTATTGATTTATTTATTTTGTAGAGAGAGGTCTCCTGTGTTGCTGAGGCTAGTCTCGAACTCCTGGCCTCTAGCCATCCTCACACTTGGCCTCCCAAGGTGCTAAGATTACAGGCGTGAGCCACCACACCTAGCCAGGACCTACTTTTTAAAAACGCTGGGATCAAGTATGCCAGCGATTATCCTAGCATACGAGATTGAATTAAAGTCCCCTGGTACACACTGGAGTCCAGGTTTCTCTGCTAACTTACCTGGTCTCCTTTCTGGGCCTCAGTTTATCCATCTGTAAACCGAAAAGAACGACACTCCTGGCCCGACTCCTTCCCAGGGCTGCTGAGGTTGGGAAGGTGGTTGGTGACTGGGAAAGGGGTCCTGGGTGGGTAGCTCCTTCCTCCCCGGGGCCCTCTTTGCAGCTGTCTCCTCTCTGGTCCTCTCTGCACTCCTGCAGAGACTCTGACCTGACCTCTCTGAGCTGCTTGGGAAGGACAGTTTCCTCACTAGGCCCTGGCTCATTGCTTCAGAGATAGGTCACCCTGTTAACAAGAGGAACTCTTTTGATGTTCTAAAAAGAATCCCTTCTGTTTTTAATGTACCAGTTTACAAGATTTCTTCATATCCGTCATCCCATTTGAATCTCATGTGACTGTGAAGAGGGCATGCAAGGGTCACTGTGTACCCATTTTACAGATGAAGAAACTGAATCTTGGAGGAGTTAAGTGGTCTGCACAAGTCACTCGGAGCAGATACCTCCTGGCTCCCAGGGGGCCTACCCGGACGGGCTGGGGGCGCTGAGGGGGGCTGAGAGGGCTGTAAGGGAGGATCAAGCAGTGAGCAGAGCCGCTGTCAGTGTCCAGTGGAGCTGGTGACATGAACGAAAGCCCTGGGATCTGATTGACTTGGACTCAGACGCCGACACCACGCTGCCCGGCTGGCGACCTGGGTAAGCCTCAGCGTCCCGTGCACATGTGGAATGGAGGTGGTGCTCTGCGTGTTGTGCTGAGAATTCCGCATGCAGAGCAGTACTGATTCTTGCTCTCGCCATTCCTGCCTCTGGCTCCCGAAGCTCATCAGCGCCCAGCTCTAACAGTCAGTGTGAGCCAACAGTGCCCACGATCCACACCATCCACGTGCTGCCCTGGGCAGCAGCTGGGCCCCGACTCCTAGAATCCCCAAGCCCTGCAGGGACCACCTGGAGGAGTAACTACCCCTGACCACCCTCAAGTTCAGAAAAAGGCACAGGGTGGGGAGGGGCACTCAACATACCCACAAGGACACGTGACACTGGCCGGACCACCAACTGGGGCCAAACCCCTCTTGGGTCTTCCAGGCCCAATGGCCACCCCCACCCCAGGGGAAGGACACAGTGTCCTTAGATGTGGGCCCAGGGGCTGCATGATGGAGGATCGGGAAGGGGAGAGGACCTCAGTCCCTGTTGTCTTTGGTTTGGTTGGTTTTTTTTTTTTCTTTCCACTCTAATGGGATCAGATTTTATATCATTAATTTTGTAAAATTTAACCAGAAAATGAATTCCTTTGTCCTGACAAATGGAATTTGCTTGTCAAAATTCTTTCACACATAGGAGTGATGGAGAAGGACATGACAGTTTATTGAGAAACTACTGTGCGCCAGGCGCGCTTCACACAGATCACTTACCACACTCGGTCCTCCCGAACGTCCTGGGCGTAGGCGCTGCAGTGCCCCATGTCACAGGTGAAGGTGCTGAGGGTCAAGGAAGTAAGCCACAGTCATCCAGCTGGCAAGGAGCAGAGCTAGAATTCGAGCACAGCAGGTGGTGAACAGTCTGGCTGCTCTGATCCCAGCCCACCTTCCGGGCCTGAGGGAAAAAGCTGACTCTTGCCCTCCGGCCCCTGCCACCTGCCTGCCTGGGAGGGAAGGATGAGAGGACAAGAGTGTGCTTCGTGTTAGAATTCGATTAGAATGTATTTGCGTATGACATTTTGTTTAAAGTAGTCATGGAGTGAAAAAGCAGATGAAACAGGAGAGTGACCTGCCCACTGTCACTGGGCAAGTTCATGGCCTATGCTGGGATGGAACACGGGTCTCCTGACTTCAGCTAGTTCCTCTGTCCCCAAATACCCTGCCACAGGCTCTAGCCCAGGCACTGGCCTGTGCCTGCCTCCTTTCGCCCCACGCTTCCCCCCAGCTCTGGTGTCCCTTTTTCCTCCCAAAAAGGGACACTCTGCCCTGAAATGGAGCCTCCCTACCCCACCCCCACCCGTGCATTGGAACAGGTTGGGAAGGACACCCGTCTGCTCCTGCCATCTCTGCCTGCCTGGCCTGTGGGGAGCTGGCCAGAAAGATGGAACCCCTGGGAGCAGGGGTACGTCCAGCATGGGGGCTTCTGGAGCCCTGGGCGCAAGTCCCAGCTTCTGCTAGAACTAAAAAATGCCTGCTGCTTTTAGAGCATTCGGTTGACAAAGCATTTTCCTATCCCTAATCCCTTTTGATCTTTATAATGAGGAAGGGACTTCCCGGAAATCCGCACTGCATTTAAAATTGGAGAGACAGAGATTGAGAGTGACCTGAGCCTACAGCCAGGACAGGATATATAATTTGCAGGGTCCAGTGCAAATGAAAGCATGGGGTCCTTTGTTAAAAAATTATCGAGAATTTCAAGACAGCATTAAACAAAGCACAGGCCTATTCCAAGCACGGGGCCCTGGTCACATGCCCATGAAGCCGGCCCTGCCAAGACCCAGAGCCCTGGCGTGGGCACTTTACAGCCTATAAACCCTCCAGCTTTGGCTTGAGCCTCGCTGAGCCTCGGTTTCCACTCCTGTGATGTGTGGAGTGCTGAGCACCAATCTCCCTACCAGGCCAGCTTTCTGGGACAGCTTAAAGTGCCCATCCCCTAGGTCTCCCCAAGTAGTCTCTCCCCAAACCAGCCCTCCCAGCCTGGCTTCCTGGCCCTGGCCCTCTCCCCTCCCCCACCCTTCAGAAGTCCAGAAAGGATGGGTGACTGTGTGACTCTCTCTGGACTCATCCAGTCTCCTGTGTCAAGCTAGGGTTTCAGGGTATGACTCAGCCTATCCCTCATGCCTCCTTGGGACGGAGCTGGAGGCCAAGCCCGCAGGCAGACCCGTCAGGTGCCAGAGGCTGAGAGCAGGCGGTTCAGGAACTGGGGCAACAATTGCTCACACCAACGTGACTCGAGAGGCAAGGGGAAAGAAGGGGTGGGGGCAGGGAGGCAGCTGTTTCTGTGCCCTCCCTCCAGCCTTGGCCTTGCAGGGTTGCCAGAGTTAGCAAAGAGACAAGATGCCCAGGTAAGTTTGATTTTAGATGCACAATGAAGAATGCTGAAGTGTAAGTATGTCTCGAATATTGCATAGGACATACTTACACTGAAAAATGCACTTTTAATCTGAAATTCAAATTTAACTGGGCATTCTGTATTTTATCTGGCAACTCAAGAGCCTGAGGCTGGGGAAGCCCCTGCCCTGGAGCAGCTGTGGCTCCTCTATGGGGGCAGAATAGTAATTCTAAATGAAGAAAACCCTGAAGGGGCAAGTGGAAGAATGAGCCAAAGGGTGACAGACGGGAAGGAGGGACAGAGAGAAGCTGGCCAGGCCCTCGCCCAACGTCCACCTCGCAGAGTGGCGAGGGGCTGACCTGGAGGAAACTCTTAGTCCGAGGAGCACACACAACAGGGTGTGATTTCACCCCCAGGACCCTCTCTACACCAGGCTTGTGTGTGACCTCCTGTCACTTGTCACCACCTCAATTCAGGGCAGGGCTGGCAGCTGGGGCCCAGTATAGCTGGGGCTGCAGCAGGAATAGAAACAGACCAGGAAGTGCATATTTATAACTCAAGCAAGGGGAAAGAAAGAAGAAGAAAAAAGCAGAAGCCACAAAGGAAAAGATTGATCAATAGATTTCAGATGACATGACAACACAAAAGGCAACAGATAGGGAGGAAATGTCTGCAACACACATTAAAAATGTAATACCCAGAATATATAAACAGCTCCTACAGTTCAACAAGAAAGATACAAACACTGCAGAAAAATGAGCAGAGGATAATGCAATGGTTAATTTTGTAAATCTACGTGGGTGCTGTTTTTGGGTGAGATTCATGTTTACATCAGTGAACTTTGGGAAAGGAAATTGCCCTCCATATGTGGGTGGGCCTCACCCAATCAGTTAAAGGCCTGAATAAACAAACAAACAAACAAAGACTGGCCTCCCCAAGCAAGAGGAATTCCCGCCAGCAGACTGCTGGCCCTCAGACTTCAACTGCACCATTGGTCTCCTGGGTCTCGAGACTGCCAGCCCACACTGAGGAATTAGGATGGTTATAGTAAGAAAAACAGATGATAACAGAAGATAATGAATGTTGGTGAAGATAAGGAGAAATTGAAACCTTTATGCATGGCCGGTGGGAATGTGAAATGGTGTGGCTGCTTTGGAAAATGGTCTGGTAGTTACTCAAAAGGTTAAACATAGAATTGCTATGTGACCCAGCAACTCCACTTCAAGGTGGAAATGAAAACATGCGTCCACACGACAACTTGTATAATAATGTTCACAGAAGCATTATTCATAATAGCCAAAATTTCAACAACGGACTAGATCAAGCAGAAGAAAGAATTTCTGGACTTGAAGACAGGTCTTTTGAAATACCACAGGCAGACAAAAAAAAAGAAAGAAAGAAAGAAAAAAGAATAAAACAGAAGGAACAAAGCCTATAGGATTTATGGGACACCAGTAAGTGAACAAATATTCATATTACAGGCATTCCAGAAGGAGAAGGGAAGAAAGGGAAAAGACATTCGCAAATCTGGATCCATCCCTTCTGGTATAGAGAAGAGGTTAGAGTTGGAATGGCCCTTCGAAGAACAATTGCTACTCAGAGAACAATATCAGAAAAAGTTCAAGAACAGAACCTACTCAAGTAAGAAATGCAAGGTGCCCTGCAGGTCTTCCAGCCCCAAAGATATGTGGACAGGTTGGACACTGGCTTGAATCTAGTAAGTGCTACAGCAGTTGTGCAAAGCCGTACAATACCGAAATGCCATTAAGAGTTAATTGGAAATCCTGAACCTAAAAAAAAAAGTGAAAACATCCAAAATGTCCATTGACCGATGAATGAGTAACACATTGTGCTTTATGCATACAGTGGAATACTGTTTGGCAATAAAAGGGAATGACATACATGCTATGAGATAAACTTTGAAAAAATGCTAAGTGAAATAAGCCAGTCACAGAAGATCACATATTATAAAATTCCATGTATATGACATGTCCAAAATAGGCAAATCTATAGAGATAGAAAGTAGATAAGTGACTGCCTAAGGCCAGAGAGGGTGCGGAATAGAAAGTGACTACTAAAGCCTTCTGGGGTGATGAATATGTTCTTAAGTTGATTGTAGTGATGGTTGAACAACTCTGTTAATATATTAAAAACCATTGAGTTGTACACTTCAAAAGGGTGAATTTTATGGTATATGAATCATATCTCAATAAAGAAGTTATTATAAAAAAAGAAGGAAAGAAATTGGAAGGATTATTTGTACTGACATGGAATGATGTCCAAAACGCATCGTGAAGTGTAAGGAGCAAACTGTAAAACATTACGTGCAGTACGATCCCATTTTTGTATTTGAGGCGGGGTCTCGCTCTGTTGCCGGGGCTGGAGTGCAGTGGCCTGATCATAGCTCACTGCAACCTCAAACTCCCGGCTCCAGTGATCCTCCTGTCTCAGCCTCCTGAGCAGGTAGAACTACAGGAATGCGTGACCACACGTGGCTAATTTTTCTATTTTTTTGTAGAGACGAGATCTCGCTCATGCTCAGGCTATGGAGGCATTCTTGAGGACCTTGGGAGATGTTCCACAGTCCTCAGGGGAACTGTACCCTCACCGCTGAAGTGCCCTAGGTTCATTGCTTCCATGTGACAAGCTCTTTTAGTAAATGTATTTCACACTTCCTTGCCATGGTGATCCGAGTAACTGCATGATTCAAACGTTTCTGAATGCTCGGGTTCATATCTTGACTATGAGTTACTGTCCTTTAGGCACCCAGGACTGTTTGCCTCTACAGTCAATGTCCCTAGGATACTGGCCTTTAAAGTTCTTTAGTCTGCTTTTTGCTATTTTTTCATTCGATGCTTTTAATCCTGGCTAACCTCAAAGTGACTGCTTCTGGAAACTTCAATGCACACACCCCCTAGTCTTTCTATAATCTACTGTTGCTGAGCAATCAGATAACAACAATTAGTAAAAGTATATGAAATAAGAGAAAAAAGGCTCTGCTCGAGAAAAACTTTGAGCTCTCTCATAGAAGTTTGTGATCCTTAAGAAAAGAGTAGGGTTTCCCAACCTCAGCGCTATTAACATTTTGAGCAAAATAATTCTTTGTTGTGGGAGGTTGTTCTGTGCATTGTAGGATGTTTAGCAGGATGGTAGCCTCTACTCACCAGATGCCAGTATCCCTTCCCCTCAAGTGTGACAACTCAGAATGTCTCCAGACATTGCCAAATGTCACGGGTGGGCAAAACTGTCCTTGTTTGAGAATCATTGCTTTGAAGTTTAGACTTGTGATCCCTGTTTCAGTTAGTTTAGGGATTTTTTTTCCTGTTCGTATTTTTCTCTGGTTTTGTGTAGTTGTGATTAAGTTCATTTATTGATTTGTCTAACATTTCATGAAAATCGCGCCTGTGTGTGTATGTGTGTGTGTGTGTTTCAATAGAAGCATAAGCTATACTCACTAGCCTCTGGATATACAGGCAGGAAAGTAAGCACAAATGTGTCACCAGGGCACAGATTCATCCTAGACCCTTTGCAGGTGCCTTATCCACTCTCTGGACACTCTCTAGAGCCAGGCTAAGAGCCCCTGCCACACGACTCCATGCTCAGCCACTACTTCCCTGCTCCTGCCTGGCCCTCGGCTCAAGCTCCTGGTGCAGCCTGCAGGGCTCTCCACCTGCTCTGTGTAAGAAAACACTGCCCTTCCTCCACCGCCCAGGCTTTCCCTGGACCTCTCCTCCCTCTTGGCGCATCTCCCATCACTCATCTCTGCCTGGCCCAGGCCCTTTGGCACTGAGCAGTCTGGCTCTTGTCACTGGCTAATCTGGTCTGTGTGGTACATTTTCTCTCCTCACCCACCATACCAATTCCTCGAAGGCAAGGCCGACTGAGACAAGGAAACCACTTCCGCTGTCAGCTCCCACCCAGACCAGCCTGTGCCAGGCACCCAGCAGCTCCTCAAGCCCACTGGCATTGAATGTGGCATTCAATCCCTGCCAAGGCTTCCCTTGCCATCTGGTTTCCTAGGGCTCTTTCCAACAACCCCTCCCCACCTGCCAGTTTAAATTCTCCCAGATTCTCAGCTCAAGGAGGTGCTCCCAAGGTGGAATTAAATTTCGTCCCCACCTGCAGCCAATCTACCACGTCGCCCTACACACATCTGCAGCACCTGGCAAACGACTTTGTACCTTAAATTAGATTTAGTCTGAATCTGTCCCTCCCCCTGCCATGAGCCCCTTGAGGAAAGGGCTTGAGCGGGGGGGGGGGGGGGACGGTTATCGTTAATCTTTTTTTTTAAGAGAAGAGTTTCACTCTGTCCCAGTCTGGATTGCAGTGGTGTGATCACAGCTCACTGCAGCTTTGAACTCCTAGCTCAAGCGATCCTCCTGCCTCAGCCTCCTGAATAGCTGGGACTACAGGCGCGTGCCATCATGCCCGGCTAATTTTTAAACTTTTTTTAAGAGACGGGGTTTCACTATGTTCCTCAGGCTGGTCTTGAACTCCTGGCCTCAAGCGATCCTCCCTCATCGGCCTCCCAAAGTGCTGGAAGTACAGGCATGAGACCCCGTGCCGGGCTTAGGGGATGTTTATCTTTGTCCTCACAGCCACCCTCAACTCCCTCTGAGGCTGCCCAGCATTTCATCCAAGGATGCTAAATAGAATAGAAAGGGACGCACACATATCCCAAATCCAGAAGCAGACATCCTGGAAACGCCCTTGATCGAACTCCCTAGAAGGAGCAGTCCCCTGGGCCGTCAATGTCCCCAGACACGCGCGCTGTCATCTCTAGCAAACTCTCCCAGGCTCCCGCAGGATGGGGGTAAAACGCCAAAGCGAGCACCTGCTGCCGGACTGAGGCGGGCCATGGTGTCACATGATTCTCCAATCACATGATCCCTAGAAATGGGGTGTAGGGAGAGAGAGGAAGCGGGGGAGGAGAGTGAATTGAGTAGGAAAAGAAACACAGCATTCCTGGATGGCCCCGCCTCCATGTCGACGAATAACCAATGGTATCGCAGCGACCTAGACCCCCGGCCAATGGCAACTGAAGTGGGCGGGCCATCGCGCCGAGGGGCCGTAGTCCGCGAGCTGGCCGCCGGCTGCTGCCCAGGGATCGCGGACCCGACGCAGGTAAGAGGGCGGTCGCGCAGATCTCCCGCCTGCTCCTGCCCAGGGGCCCGGCCAGGGCCGTGTGGGCTTGAGATTCCTCTGGAGTCTCAGCCGGGAGACAGGAGAAGACCCGCTTACAGAAGCTCTTTTGGGGGTTTCTGATGGACTGGAGCGAGGTTGGGGGGCAATAAGCAGTAATTGCAGTGACCCCCATTAGAAGGGGGCTCTCTCCCTCCCCAGCATCCCGGGAGACTGCAGTCCCCTCCCCCAAAGCAGGGACCACCCATTCTTGAGCCAGCTTCTCCCCCTGTCGGCAGGTGCCGGCTCTTTCCCCTGTGGCGTTGTGGTAGGTGGTCCCCGCGCTCTTGGAGCCGGAGAGGCGCCCGGCCCTGGTCGGGGAGCTTCTTAGAGGGGATGGGAGCGGGACTTGAGACCCTGGCTTCCCAAAGGTGGTAGGGACTTGGGAGTGGTGACTGAACCCCCGCGCTGTGTCTGGGTCTTCCTTACTTCCTTCGTAGGAGGTGGGACGAGCTGACTTCCGCCTCTCCGCGCCACTTTTTCCTGCTCTTTCGCAGCCGAGTTGGCTTCCCTTTGGGGAATTTCCTCTCCCCTTGGCATTCGGAGTTGGGGGGCTGCCACCTAGTGGAAGATGACGGAGCAGGGTCTTGAAGAGGCTCGGGTTCCCATGGGTTTTTTTGGCAGTGTCGGGTAGGGGCGAGAGGCTGCAGTTCACAACCCTGCGGAGAGGAACCGGCCCCCTCTGCTGCACGACCTATGTGCGCGTTCGTGTATTCAGTAGACGCACACTCTACTTCTAGCCTCAGGATAAACAGAGGGAACTTAGTGGAGTGCCAATGCTCCTGTGCAGACAGGCACCGCTTCCCAACAAGCCAGGGCAGCGCGATGGCCTATTGAGGGTTGAGGCTGAACGCCCAGGAAGCAGGAGGGGCCAGCTGTAGCTGCTTTGCACGAGAGCTGGGGGGCGGGGAGGGGGTGAGAGGGGCAGCGGTCCAGGACCGGCCTTCTTCATCCTTATCTTGCCAGGTGGTGGCCTCTTGGGGATGTTCTTTGAGTTAGGGGAGAGGGCACTCGAAGAAAGCCATTGAAGGAGAGAGGATTTGGGTGAGTGGGTGGGGGGGTTTCCTGCATCTCCTCCCCAGCAGTGTCCACACAGACTCAGGAACTGAGGCACCCACGACGAGCAGCTTCTGAGGCCCTTGCCATCGGTTACTGGCAATTCCAGGACTAGGACCCAAGTGCAATTTCCAGGCAGTCCCTGCACCCCCATTTCTGTCCTGACTGTTGCATCTACCCACCCTGGGGTTTGGGGCCCATTCCTAGGCACTGCCCATGGTTGCCACTCACGAGATGAACTCAGGTCCAATATGCTCTGGAGACATCAAAGCCAGTTTCTGTGCCTTGTTTTGTTGTTATTATTAGAGACAGGGTCTTACTGTGTTGCCCAGGCTGGAGTGTAGTGGCATGATCACAGCTCATTGCAACCTCCAACTCTTGGGCTCAGGAGATCCTCTTGCCTCAGCCCAGCTAGGGCTACAGGCAAGTTCTACCATGCTGGGCTAATTTTTTTGTTGTTATAGAAATGGGATCTCGTATGTTGCCCAAGGCTGGTCTTGAACTGCTGGCCTCATGCGATCCTCCTGCCTTGGCTTCCTAAAGTGCTGGGCTTGTAAGCGTGAGCCACTGTGCCCAGCCAGTCACCAGGACTTGATTTATGACATGACCTCTATGTGGGGAATTGGTTTTTAGGACCCCCCTCAGACACCAAAATCTGTGGATGCTTAAGTCCCTGATATGAAATGGCATTGCATTTGCATATAACTATGCATGTCCTCCCGTGTACTTTAAATCATCTCTAGATTACCTAGAATGCCCAATACAATGTAAATGCTATGTAAATAGTTATACTGTATTGCTTAGGGAATAATGACAAGAAAAGTTTGTACTTGTTCCATACAGATGCCCCCATATAGGCCTATGAGGTATACGTAGTACACTTCAGCAACGTTAACATTCTCTGGAATTTCTTAGAAGTAGTTTTGATCTGTGGTTGGTTGAATCCTTGGTTTCAGAACCCAGGGATACGGAGGGGAGGGCTGACTGTACTTAGTACCTCTGAGCTTCAGTTTGCTCCTTGAAAAGTAATGGAAGCAATTGAGGGGGCGCACGCCTGTAGTCCCAGCTACTCGGGAGGCCGAGCTGGGAGGATCGCTTGAGCCCCGGGAGTTCAAGTCCAACCTGGGCAACATAGACAGACCCCATCTCTAAAAATAAAAGTAAAGGTGATAATTACTACATTGGATAGTTGTTGCAAAGAAATAAAATAAGGGAGAGTGTTGTTACTGGCTCCCAAGAGGTTCATCATATTGTTTTTGCTCCTCTGAGCAGGGTAACACCTCTCGTGCTGCCCTTTGAGCTACTGCTGAGCTTGAGGGAAGAAGTATGTAGGAAGTGAGAAGCTGGGTTCTCCTGCTGACTCAGACGGGCAGCCCACTAGGCACACGTGGTTCCTCTCCACATGTGGTTGATTTTCACTTCTAGGGTAGAGGGAGGGGGTGAGTGGGTGGTGGTGGTACGTTTGGAGAGTCTGAAAGAGCCCTGATGGTGTTGGGGGACCCTCAGAACACAGGTGTCTCAAAGGCTGACCCAGCCTCTGTGTCCTCTTCCCTAGGCAAGGAGGGGACAGTTGTGGGGAGGCGGTGATTGGCCTCTGGGGAAGGCAGTCCAGATTCCACTGGCCACCATACTTCCCTTTTCACAACTTTCTCTACCCTGTGGTTTCCCATGTCATCATGGGGCTGCTCCCCCCACCAAGGCCTTAGTGGGGTGCAAGTATGATGAGCACAGTGTCAGGTGAGGGGGCATGTGGAGGGGCTGGCTACTCCCTCCCTGGACCCCAGCCCTGTCCTCTCCCATGGCTACTGATGCCTTTCCCCCGCCCCTGGAGGTGGCCCACATTCCCACAGATCAGACCCACAAAAATCACGTCTTCCTGACTGTCACGGACCTACATCTACACACTCGCTCAGAGAGACTTGGGTGTCGGGCCATGTGTTGGGAACTCAGACCCACACATGTACACATGCCAGTATTCATGCTCATAGTGTGCATGTGCTGGTACATGTGTGACACACACGGAGGACACGGTAGGAAGCTTTCAAACTCCACAGCGTTCTGCCTGCCTGGACAGAGAGTTGCTGACCTGGACCTGGGCCTGGACCTTAGTCCAGGGCTAGGTGAGCGAGTGGCCTTAGAATTGAGGGCGGCATGGGCTTAAGCTAGTTGCCAGGTGCTCCTTGGTTTTTGCAGGTGGACCATGTGGACCCTAGTGAGCTGTGTGGCCCTAGTGGCAGGGCTGGTGGCTGGAACACAGTGCCCAGATGGTCAGCTCTGCCCTGTGGCCTGCTGCCTGGACCCAGGAGGAGCCAGCTACAGCTGCTGCAATCCCGTTCTGGTGAGCGCCCTTCAACCCAGGCAAGAGTTGGCAGCCTGGGTTTTCCCAAAGGGTCGTCTTGGCTGACCAGAGGCAGCGGCCAGGCACAGGTCTTTTCTCCCCTCTCTTCCCAGGATGCACGGCCCACAGCACTGAGCAGGCGTCTGGACAGACCCTGCCAGACTGATGGCCACTGCTCTGCTGGCTACTCCTGCCTTCGTACCGTCTTGGGGACTTCCAGTTGCTGCCCATTCTCAAAGGTGAGGGTGCCATTAGCTCTATGGAGGCGCTTGGGTCTGCATTTACCCTTTTCCTGCACTCCCCTGCCCCTGGGTAAAAAGGCCTCACTGATGCAGGCTTCTCTGTGTCCCACAGGCCGTGTCATGCGCGGATGGCCACCACTGCTGTCCACGGGGCTTCCACTGCAGTGCTGATGGGCGATCCTGCTTCCGAAGAGCGAGTGTGGCAGGGTCACAGGTGGAGGGTAGGTGGATGGGCCGCATGTGGAGCCTGGAGCATCCAGAAGCCCCACCAGCCAAGTGGCCCCGGTTCCAGCCCTGGTGCCCTCATTCACGTGGCATCTGTACTAAGCAACCCTCTGTTCTGGACAGAGGGGCAGCTCTGGAGATAGTAGGGGAAAGAAGAGAATGCAGGACTCCAGGCCAGGTCCAGGGATTGTGGGGTGGAGGGAGGTCAAGCTGGGCTGGTCTGATGCCAACCCACTATCCGGTCTTGCTGAGGCAGGAACCGGATTGTGAGGAGGGTGGCTTTAGGGGGGCCTGGGAGATAATCAAGCTCTAGTACCACCCCACCCCCTGCAGCTAGGCCTGCAGGCCCTGCTGCACCAGCTCCTTGAGCGATGGGGGAATGACCTTCACTGGCCGGGTTGGTGAAATTCTGATCCTACATCATTCTGTCCACAGATAACAACCCTCTGGGTGCTGTCCAGTGCCCCGGGAACCAGTTCGAATGCCCCAGCTCCTCCACGTGCTGCGTTATGGTTGATGGCTCCTGGGGATGCTGCCCCATACCCCAGGTACAGGTCTGGGGAGATGGGGGCATGTGGAAGGTGGCGGGGGCAGAGCTAGGGGGTGGGGGTGGGCAGAGATCGAGTCAGGATCATCTCTTCCTAGGCTTCTTGCTGCAAAGACAAGGTGCACTGCTGTCCCCATGGTGCCTCCTGTGACCTGGTTAATGCCCGCTGCATCACACCCATGGGCACCCACCCCCTGGCAAGGAAGATCCCTGCACAGAGGGCTAATCGGGCAGGTGAGGAAGGAGAGCAGGGGCTGGGAGCCGGAGTGAGGCCTCATCTGGGAGAAGTTCCCCCAACCCTGGCTGCCCCTCATGCCTGGCTCCTCTTCCAATGGCTTTGTCTACCTCTGTCGTGTCTACCTCAGTTGTGTGCCCCGACGGCCGGTCCCAGTGCCCTGATGGTTCTACCTGCTGTGAGCTGCCCAGTGGGAAGTATGGCTGCTGCCCAATGCCCAATGTGAGTGAGGGGCTGGAGCCGGCGTGGCTGCGTGCCCCAGCCACCTAGCTTGGCACACGCCTTACAGCGGTTCCAGAGGGTGGGGCTGGCTGGCTGGTTGCTGGGAGCCTGGCTGACTCAGGACTCATGCCACCCCCTAGTGGGGGATTGGGGCAGTGCCAGCTGTCAGCCTGTCTCCTCCCTGCACACAACTGAGACTGGAAGTCACAAAGACCTGCCCTCGTTCCCACGCAGGCCATCTGCTGCTCTGACCACCTGCACTGCTGTCCCCAGGACACTGTGTGTGACCTGATCCAGAGTAAGTGCATCTCCAAGGAGAACACTACAGACCTCCTCACCAAGCTGCCCGCACTCACAGGTACCGGGGGCAGGCCACAGACGCCATTCCACCTGCACCACGAGGAGGGGCTCGCCGCCACACTGTTCTGGGCACAGGTTTGGGGGTGGGGCTCCCTTTCCTCCCCACTAGGTCTTGCCTTAGGATAACTGTAGGGTGGCATAAGTGGGAACCTCCATCCTCAACACCTGTTTCTAGCTGTGGAGCTGGCAAAGGGTGGGTAGCCCTGAGGGTCCCCAGTGTCACTGCTGACCTGTCCTCTTTGCCTCCCTCACAGTGCAGGAGGTGAAGTGTGACATGGAGGTGAGCTGCCCAGATGGCTACACCTGCTGCCGCCTACAGACGGGGGCCTGGGGCTGCTGCCCTTTTACCCAGGTACCCAGGAATGGGGGTGGGTAGGTGAGCAGAGGTGGCAGCCAGCTAGGGCCCTGTGCCCACTGGCCCTTCTCCATCCACCCTAGGCTGTGTGCTGTGAGGACCACATACACTGCTGCCCAGAGGGGTTTACGTGTGACACAGAGAAGGGTACCTGTGAACTGGGGCCCTACCAGGTGCCCTGGATGGAGAAGGCCCCTGCCCACCACAGCCTGCCAGACCCACAAGCCGTGAAGAGTGACATCCACTGTGATAACTTCACCAGCTGTCCCTCTGCCAGTACCTGCTGCAAACTCCTGTCTGGGGAGTGGGGCTGCTGTCCTGTCCCAAAGGTGCATGGGTAGGGAGACAGCACTGGGGGGTGGGCAGTGGCTTGGCCTGGGCAGGTAGGTGGCCAGACTCCTACCGCTTTGCTCTGCCTAGGTGACAGGTGACACCTAGCTCTGTCAGCTGTGAGGAGAGGTGGGCTGGGGTAGCTTGGGGCTCAGCACTGTGCCCACATAGTAGTAGACCACCCTTTCCTGCCCTCCCTCCAGGCTGTCTGCTGTGTAGACCGGCAGCACTGCTGCCCCCAGGGCTACACGTGCACGGCCAAGGGGCAGTGTCAGAGGGGGAACAAGACAGTGGCTGGATTGGAGAAGACACCTGCCCGCCCCAGAGACATTGGCTGTGACCAGCACACCAGCTGCCCGGTGGGGCAGACCTGCTGCCCAAGCCTGAGTGGGGGCTGGGCCTGCTGCCAGTTGCCCCATGTGAGTGCCTGCCCGCCCGCCCACCTGCCCCTGGATAAGGGAGCCAAGTTCAGCGGGACAGGAGCATAATGCTATCCCTCCGCCCCGCCCCAGGCTGTGTGCTGTGAGGATCGCCAGCATTGCTGCCCGGCTGGGTACACCTGCAACGTGAAGGCCCGGTCCTGCGAGAAGGAAGTAGCCTCTGCCCAGCCTGCTGCCCGCCTGGCCCAGGGGCCTCATGTGGGTGTGGGGGACGTGCAGTGTGGGTCAGGGCACTTCTGCCACGATAACCAGACCTGCTGCCGAGACAGCCAAGGGGGCTGGGCCTGCTGTCCCTACCGCCAGGTCAGTGTCACCCCCCCACCCTCAGGCTGGTCATGGCCGTGGGCCAGGTCCTGCCTTGTCCAACCCTCTTATCCCCTTCTGACCATCCAGGGCATGTGCTGTGCAGATCGGCGTCACTGCTGTCCTGCTGGCTTCCGCTGTGGGGCCAGGGGCACCAAGTGTTTTCGCAGAGGGGTCCTGCGCTGGGACACCCCTTTGAGGAACCCAACCCCGAGACAGCTGCTGTGAGGGACAGGACTGAAGATGCTCCGCAGCCCACGGGACCCTGCTCAGCAGGTGCCCACTGCTCAGGCCTCCCCAACACCTCTCCCCACTGAAATTCTCCCAACCCCACCATGCTGAGTCCTTCCAGCACCATGGGAGGTGGGGCCTCACTCTAAGGCCTTCCCTATCAGAAGGGGGGCTGTGGCGAAAGCCACCTTACAAGCTGCCGTGCCCTCCTCCAATTTCTGTGGACCCTGTGGCCAGGTGCTGTTCCCTATCCACAGGGGTGTGTGTATGTGTGTGTGTGTGTGTGTGTGTGTGTGTTCCAATAAAGTTTGTACACTTTCTTAACAGTGTCTGATTTGGCCACCCTGTCTGCCCTCTTCAGGGGTTCCCTGAACAGGGGTCCTCCTCCAGTGCCAACATCCCCCTACCCCATAGAAAGAAACGCGTGTCAACCTCACCAGTTTTATATTTGCTGTTGCTCACAATGGCCCCATCACATTACCCCCTAGTCCCCAGAGCTGCCCCAGCCACCAGCCCTGTGACATCGTAGCCCAAAGGTGGGCTAGTCAGCAAGCAGCACCCCCTCCCCTCCCAGGGGTCCACAGGGAACGCCCCCTCCCTTCCCAGCCCTTACACTAGCAGCTCAGGCTGGGCCGCCCCTCTGCTTCCCCACAATAGAGCTTTCTATGTACAGCCACGTCTATACAGGCACTGCTTCCCCCCCAGCCCTCCTCCCCAGTACCTCCCAGTGGGGGGCCAGACCCCTCCCTCCCTCGGCTTGGAGGCAGACGCAGGGTCCCTTCCCAAGACATTACCCAGCACATACCACAGAGCGGCTCCGCAGGCCCCTGGGCACCTTTCCGGCCGGAGGTGGGGCTAAGAGCGAGGGCCCCCGCAGGCCCCTGGGGAGCGCACCCTGGGGACGGGCCCGGGTGGAAGGGGCGGGGGCAGACCCCGAGGCGGCTCCAGGCCTGGCGGTGACGCTACTTGACGTTGAACACCATGAGCGGCCGCTCCTCCCGCCGCTGCCACGGGCTCTTCTTGTCGCCCGCCTCGTCGCCCACCTCCGCCCCCAGCTCGTCCTCCGGGCTGGTGAGTGAGTCGCGCCGAAGCTCGCTGGCGCTGCTGCGGGAACTGTCCCCGCGGCTGCGGCCCCGACCCCGGGGCACCGTGGCCGCCCGGCCCTCGGGCGCCGCCACCTCGTCCAGCAGCGGCGTCAGCGAGTTGTCCTCGGGGGAGCAGAGGCCGGTGCGGCTCTCGCTGCTGCTCGGCTCGGTGTCCTCGCTGAGCGCCAGGCGCGGGGGCGCGGGCGGCGGCGGCGGAGCTGCGGGCGGGCCGCGCTCCCGCTCCTCCCGCGGGGGCCGGCGGCGCGCGGGCCGCGCCTCGTGCACGTCGACGCCCGAGTCCAGGCTGGCGTCGGTGCTCCGGCCCCCGCCGCCCGCCTGCAGGTCGATGTAGGAGTGGCGCACTTGCGAGTTGGAGCGCCCGTCGAGGGACACGAACCAGGCGCGCGGGTGAGGCTTCACGCCCAGTTCCAGCAGCTTCTTCTCGGTCAGCGCCTGCAGCTCCCCGTTGAGCTGCGCCATGGTGGACTCGTTGAACAGCACCGGGATAGTGACGGAGCCGCTGACGGGCGCCGAGCGCCCGCCCCCCCAGCCCTCGCCGCCGCCACCCCCGCCGCCCTCGCCCCCCGCGCCCGAGTGGCCCTGCATTAGCGGGCGCTGGGGGTCGGGCTGGGGAAAAGGGCGCGCGGGGCCGGGGGCCGCGCCCTCGGGCGGGGCAGGCTCATCGCCTACGCCCGCGGCGCCCGCCTCGCCACCGAGGCGCACGTAGTGCGCAGGGATCACCAGGGTGGGCATGACGTTGCGGTAGACATTGTCCTTGAGGTGGTCGATGGAGCCGCAGAAGATGAGCTGCCCCGCCTGGCTGAGCGACGGCGGCCGCGCCAGCTGGTCCACAGACTGCGACAGCAGGAAGTCGGGGGTCTTGCTCTCGGCCGCCCCCTTGTGGCCCAGGTAGTGATCGAAGGGCGGCGGCGGCGAGGGCGGCTCGTGCAGGAAGGCGGCGGCCCCCGAGGGCCCCCGTCGATACTCCTCCAGGCCGGGCTCCAGCCCGCCGGGACCCTCGACCGAGCGGGCGCCCTTGAGCCCGGCACCCTCGCCCCCGCGGGCACCCGAAGGCTCGGCTGCCGGGCGGCTGGCAGAGCGCGGCTTGGTGCGGAAAAAGTCGTCCCGGGAGGCAGCCAAGTCCCGGGAACTGGAGAAGGCCGAGTGGAGGGGCCCTGGAGGCGGAGCCTCGGGGTCCCCCGACGGGGCGGGCTCCAGGGGTCCCCCACAGATGAGGTGGAGCTGGGACATCGAAGTAGCCTGGTCTCGTTTGTTACCGTCGGAGGGTCCGGAGAGCTGCAGCTTGCGGTGCTGTTGCCGGGGCTTCAGGCAGCGCCTCCTGGAGAGGAGGGAGCAGACGGGGATCCTCAGGAAAGGGGGAGGCCCAGAGTAGCTCCCTAACACCCCCTCCCCCACCTCCCGCCTGAGCTGCAAGGTGAGGGATGGGCATAGTTGGAGGGCTAGGGAGAATGCCTGGGCCCATTCAGCAGCTGTGCACGTTTGTATTCCCCTGCGGTGAACTGTTCGCTCCTTTGCTGGTAGGAGGTACCATGAGAACCTGGAAAGAGCACCTAAGCCACCAGGGTGTCTGGCCTGGGGTCCCCTGGGAGCGAGAGCTGGGCTGGAAAGAGCAGCCGCAGCTCACCTCTGGAGGGGCTGGCCTGCAGGTCCTGCCTCCTGCGTGCCCCCCACCCTGCCCCACTCTGCTGCCCCTCTTAAGCCACCAGTCTTTCAGGGCTTTGCATGTGCATATGAAGTCCTTTCCTTTCAACACCTTGAGGACCAGAATTGTGTTTTATGCATCTGTGGGGCCCCACAGGCCCCAGGACCAGACATAGTGCAGCCCCAGTGGGCGGAGGCTGGGTGCTCACCGGCAGTAATAGATGAGCAGACACAGCAGGATGAGCAGCAGCAGGGCCAGGGCTGCCAGGATGGTGAGCAGGAAGATGGTGTGGTAGGTGCCAATGTCCTGGATGCCCGATGTGATGGTGACCAGCCCTGTGCCAGGCGAGGGCTTAGCATTCAGGTGTGGATGCTCTTCCTGCCTTTGAGGAGGAGTCCACTCTCCTGCCTCCCTCTCCCCCACTCCCCCACCCTCACTGAACCACTGCTCTCACCAGCCGTGGGGGAGGCCATGGCAGCCACCCAGTACCCCAGCTGGGGGGAGACGAAGGTCCAGTAGAGCTGCCGGCCTTCCTTCCGGATCACGCCAGTGCCATTGCGTACCCACAGCCCTGGGAGAGGCAGCGGTTGGATCAAACTCAATGTCCTTCCCATCTAAGTCCCACTTTCCTCCCCCAACTCCAGCCTTGCAACCCCAGGAGGCACTTACCACTCTTGGGGTCGAACCTCCAGGCTGGAATGCTGGTGCCCACAGCAAGGGCACGTGCCTCTGAGGGCACAGGCAGGGACAGGTGAATGGGACCTGAGAGTGGCACCTCTGTCCCATTACCTGTCAGCAGGTGCACACTCACAGCAGCCAAGGGCATCAGCTCCAGCCAGGAGCCATTGCCTGAGGGAAGAGGACACAAAGGCTGAGGGCTAATCCTGGGGCATTGGTGGGGTGGGGTGTAGGGGGGAGACCCCTTCCATGCCAGACATCCAGCATACCTGAGCTGGAGGCCTCGGTGCCCAGGAAGGCGGGGAAAGCCCGCATTTCCTGCTGGGTGTTGGCAGGTGTGAGCGAGGCCCAGAGCTGGCTGTAGGTGGAGCTGACAGGCAGGCGGGCAGCTCGGCGCTGGAACTGCACCCAGGGCTGGGAGCGGGCGCCTGGATGGAGAGAGGGGCTGCAGTGGCTGGCCAGGGACAAGGTTTCCCAGGGGCCAGAGCAGAAAGCCAGTAACCAAGCAGACGGGGAGCCATTGGGTCAGGCCACGTGGGAAGGCCAGGGAGGGTGGATGCCCTGGGGAGAGACCTGGACAATCACAGAATGTTAACCTGGCAGGGTCATGGACCTGGAATTGCTGTGTGACCCTCAGCAAGTTACTTGCTCTCTTGGAAACACTGTTTCCTTTAAAAACCTATGAAATGCTGAGGTTCAGATCATCAGGCAATTAGTGTTGTCTACAGTGTAGCGTGCACTGGGTTAGGTACCGGGGATGCAAAGATGAGTAAGACATAGCTCCTGCCTTCAAGTTCACAGTCTAGTGTGGTGCCATCCTTTCCAGTACCCACTAGAACTTGCTGCTGTGCTGGGAATGTTCTCTACTTGTGCTGCCCATTACAGTACCCGCTAGGCACACATGGCTGTAAAGCATTTGAGTGTGGCTGGTGCGACCGAAGAACTGGATTTATTAATATTATTAATTTTTAAGAATTTAATGAATCTTTAAATCATTTCAATTTAAAAAGACACATGTAGCTAGTGGCTACTGCATTAGAAGCTTAGGTCATATGCACGTGTTGGGGTGGAAGGGACAAACACAAACAGAATTCAGATGCAGTATGGCCATAGCTAACATTTATGAAGCTTCAGGGTATGCCGGGCACTGTTACCTATATTAACTCCTGTAATTAGGACAATAGCCTCTGAGGTAGGTGTCTTTATTATTATCGACCCCATTTTATAGGTGCAGAAATGGAGGCAGAAGTTCAGTAACTTGTCCAAGATCACAACCCTCGAGCCTGGATTAAAGCCCAGGCCGTCTGGCGCCAGCATCCAGCCTCTCGCCCACCATTCCATCCGGCCTCGCTGTTAAAACAGAGGGATGCAGGGGCCTCGGGGAACTTGCCGCCAGCTCGGTGAAGCCCTGTGGAGTCTTGCAGGATGAGTAAGGAAAGAGGGAGAAAGGTCCGGAGGCATGGGGCAAGGGCTGTCCAGGAACTTCAGGGGCAGGTGACTGGAGCGCAGGGCCAGCGTGCAGCCACTGCCCAGCCCCTGGAGGTCCCTGCCAGCTCTGGAAAGGGGCCTGGGCTTTGTACTGAGGGCTTTAAGCTAGAGGGCAACAAAGGATCCACTGGGCATTTCAGGAACTTGCAGGGACATTTAGAAGCCTCTGGATCAGAGTGATGAAGATGAACACACAAGAGCTTGGTGACAAGGGCTCCAGCTGAGAATATAAATTGGGAAGGGGTTTTTCCCGCTCCAAATCCCACTGTGGCTCTCTAGCATTAGCCGGGTGGAGTCCGGTTCATCTGCCCCACACTTCGATGGCTCCCCCAGGCCTTCCTCTCTGGTGAAGACACCTTTGCTCTCCCTTCACTCCCGCGTCCACGCGGTCTCACTGTTCCCTTCACCAAGCTCTGGCCGGCTACACTTGCAGGGTAGGGTTGTCTCAGCACTGAAAGCAGCTGCCCTCTACTCCACTGCTCTGCCTGCTCTGTAACCACTTCAGGGTTTGCAGTGATCTGTCTTCCTACTTGTCGGAGAACTCCACAAGGCAGGGAGCAAGTCTTTGTCACCATCGCTCCTCGACACTGGCCACCATGCCTGGCACAGCGTAGGTGCTGAAGTAAATATAGTTACTGAGACTGAAAGCTCGTGGGTGGAAAGGACCACTGTGGGATTGCTCTGCCTTGTACTTGATAGGTGTCCAGCACCTGTGGCCTCCGAACATAGCCAGGCACCCTGCAGGTGCACAACAAACCCGTGTAGATCCACTAAGGATAAAGGTGGCAGGGAGGTAGGAATAGGGGAGAATAGAAACCACGAGAAGCCCCAATAACTATAAACATTTATTGAACACCTTCTATGCTGGTTTTTTTTTTGCATGTTTGATGTTATTTCATCTTTACCTTAATTTGATCCTTCCGCATGTTACAAATGAACAAATTATGGTTCAGAGAGGTTAAGTGACTTGCTCAAGGGCGCCCAGCTAATATGTAAAAGAGCGGAAGTCTCCATACCCAGGTCAGGGGGAAGGAAGAGGAGCTGGGGTGGGATGGGGAGGAGGAGCCTTACCAGGAGAGCCTAGGAGGATGTGCACAACGTCCTCATAGAGGATGAGGGTGGCCGGCCGCTCGGGGAGTAGGTAGAGGCTGACGGATGCATACACTGCAGGAGGGGTGGCCTGTCAGCTCCAGAAAAAGCCACCCCCCACCCGGCGCCCCCTCCATCTGAGCCCCAGTGGCTTCATCCTCCCTCAGCCCCCTCTGCATACCCCAGCCCGGGCAGCAGCTGCTGGACAGCCTGCCCCTCCGCCCCCAAGGACTATTTTGGGAAGGGGCTGATGGAGGGTCAGCTGCTGTCCCCCCCTCCACCTGCCCCTGCACTCACGGGGCAGCTTGTCAACACGCCAGGGCACAGAGTTGGTGAGGAAGCCAGGGCGGGCAGCAGTGACCAGCACCCAGGTGCCCAGGCGGTAACTGAGGGGCAGAGTGGCCACGCCCTCTGAGTCTGTGGTGCCAGCCGCCAGCAGAGTCCGGTTCCCAAACACGTCCACTGAGGCCCGGGCCAGGGGCACCAGCTCCCCGCTCACATACACCTGCACCTTGATCAGGATCTCTGTGGGCAAGATGGGGCAAGGGGAGTGAGGAGGGAGGGGGAGGAGAACCGGAGGAGCCCCAAGATCAGAGGAAGGGGTGTTGGGGCTGAGGCTAAAGAAGGTATGGTAAGAGCCAGCATCTATAAAGCTTAAACCTCACATCGGCCGGAGAGGTAGGTGGGACCATTACTATATTTCATCAAGTCTAACACATGCGCTTTGTCACATTTGAACGTTTCTGAACTCAGGCTATGTCTATGCTTGATGACGTCATAATTAAAATTGGCAGCATTTTTTCCTTTCATACTGGTACATGAGATAATGGTGCATCATACAGTCAATGGTGTATTGGATTTGATAAAATATGCCTTTAGCCCATTTTACAGATAAGAAAACTGAGGCTCAAAAGTTGAGATACTTGCACTACAGTTAAATGGGAGATCTGCGATCCAAACCTGGCAGTCTGCCT
The DNA here is from genome assembly GCA_963575035.1 of Avahi laniger. NCBI lineage: Eukaryota > Metazoa > Chordata > Mammalia > Primates > Indriidae > Avahi > Avahi laniger. Next base: position 43,013 of record CAUYSK010006589.1, read on the forward strand.
CTAGAACATAAATTCTTAATCACTGGATCCTACAAGACCAGTGTCGGGAGAGGAGAAGGAAGGGAGGGCTGAGAAAGGATGAACAAGTGGAGAAGCAAAGACCTGCAGGAGGAGAGGAGGGAGGTCAAGACCCAGCAGTTTGGAAAGGAGGGTGGAGGCTAGGTCAGAGTTTGGGTTTTCAGGAAAAAATTGAGAAGGGGATACTAGGGAATTGGTCATTCCCATGATTCATCCTCTTCCCAGAATCCTTTGCAAAAGCCTGTGTCCCTTCAGACTTAGGACTACTCACCCCAACCCTGTGCCTAAACAAGTACCCCCTGCCCCTCCCTCTCACATGCACAGCCTGCCCCCTCCCAGCTGGTCAGCTATAGTCAGTCACCATGGCAACGCCCTCATTCCTCCCAGAAGATCAGGCAGGGAGCTGGGGCCCTGGCAAGGGGAAGGAGATTGGGGTGGGCTGACCCAGGCCCTAGGGAAGCTGGTGTGGAGGGGCCAGGAAGGGAAGTCCAAGCCTTTTGCTTTCCAGGGGAGCCTCTACCCTAGCCCCAGGACAGTCCAGCCGGGCTGTCCTGCAGGTGTCCTGAGCTGGGTGGGGTGATAGGGGAGGGACAAGGCCTTCCCCAGGCAGCCTCTCTGACCCCTTCCCACTTAGCATGGCCCCTCCCTCAAAAAACACCTCACTCCTACCTTGCTGCTAATAGTGGGTGTCATGCCTGGAAAGGAACAGAGGCCCAGGAGGCAGGTGGGGAGTGGGCTGGGTGCTGGATGCAAACCTAGGGGAGCCTGGGTAGACAAGGAAGAGTCTAGAGCCGAGAGCAGCAGGACACAGGGAGGTCAGGGAGCTCTGTGGAGACTTCGGAAAGGGGAAGGCCTTAGAGTACAGCCTGACACTCAACAGTGACAGGTGTCTTATCTCAGGCTTCCAACCCAGGGCCAGCACCACGCCTGCCCCTGGCATCCCATCCAGCTGTTCCCTGAGCCCACCACCCCCTCCCCTCCCAGGCAAGAGCCCAGCCCTGCTGGGTGGGTGCATGCACTTGACCCACTCTCTGGTTCTCCAAGGAGCAGGCGGCCTCCCCCCTCCACCACCACCCAGTAGGAATTCTGAGAAGCTAGAAGGGCCTGGCCAATCCCCCTCCTATCCTGGGCTAGGAGCAGCTGGACAGAGCAGCTGGGAAGAGGGGACCCAGGGGTCTGAAATATGGTCATTTGTGGGAATGCCTTGGGTTCAAGAGCCAAAGCCTCCGAAGAGGGAAGGGGCTGCGGAAACAAAACAGGGGTGGGCAGGTAAGGCCTGAGGGAGGCATAGATGCCAAGCTTAGGTGCCTAGCAGTTCCCTTCCCCCCTCCCCTCAACCTGGGCTCCCAGCCAGCTGCCTGAGAGAGCCCCCTATCATGGCTCTATTCCAGCCAATTCCCTGGGCCCTCTCCCTTGGGGTGCAGGGACTTGAGGGAGGAGCTTCCTGAGAAACTAGGGCCTCTTCCTATGAAGCAAAGCCTTTCTCCTCCCCCAGAGAGCAGGGGAGACTGAGGCACCGGGAGACCGTTTCCCATTCCTCAAAGCCTGACATTCCACACAGTAGCCCTGCCTGCTCTGGGGCTTCAGCCCTGCCTCATTCCAGGAGGAAATCCGACCCCCTCCCTTCATCCGGACCCCACTTCCCTCATACACACCCCTCCACCCTGCTTTTCCTGCCAGTTCCTCGGTGGGAGTAGGGGGTGGAGAGGAGCGGAGAACGCTGGACAGGGATGGGGCCCAAAGGCAGGGAAGGCGACAGCAGTAGCCAGGGTGGCAGGGCAGGAGGCTGGGAAGTGGGCGCAGGGCTGGAGTGGGTGGAAGCTCCTGAGCGGCCAGGCCCCCGGTGTGGGGTGCGGAGTCACGGTCTTGCTCTCCCGCTGCAGGAGCCGGCCCCACCCCCACCTAACACACCCACCTGGGCCCGGTGAGGCGCTGGGAGGGTCTCTACTGCAAAGGAGAGGTGAGATGAGGAGGGGGTGATCTGGGGATGAGCAGGGAACAGGAATGGCAGAAGCTTGCTGGACGGGAAACCGGGCACCTGCCCTCCCAGGCGGCACTGCCCGTAGCCAGCCAGCTCAGCATGGCTCCGCGACCACAGCCCTGCCATGCGCCTTGAGCTGGGAATCACAACGTACTCCTTTTCTCAGAGTCCCCCAACTGCAGTCCCTCCTCAATCATGGGTTGATCAACGTTTATTTGGTGCACCCAAAATTCTAAACTCGGGGGGCCGGCTGGGGACTGTCAGCCTCCAGGGCGAAGAACCCCGTTACAGCAGTCAATCCCGCCCACAGCCTCACCCACTCCCCCTTCTCCCCTCCCCCATTCAAACCCAGCTCTAGGCGCCCAGCCCCCGTCCGGGCCTAGGGTGGCAGCCGATGTCTGCGCCCCCACCCAGCAGGGGTCGGGAGTGAGGAATCCCCAGGGGGCTGCGGAGCCGGCGCCCGCCCCAGCCCGCCCCTGGGCGGGTGTCTTAGGTAGACAATGGCTCAGGCAGCAGCGCCTCGCGGACCAGGAGGGAGAAAAACAAGTCGGGAGGGGGCGGTGGCGCCGAGCCTGTGGACCCCCACCCTTCCATTGTGTCTCCCCGAGACCCCCGCCCCGGACGGGCTCCCTCTCCTCCCTTCCTCTTTCCCCCAGAAACGCCGACCCCAGGTCGCCTAGCTCCCCCCCACCCAAAGCCAGGGAACAGAATACCCCCCAATTCACGAGCGCCGCGAAAAGCGGGCTGGCGGACAGGGGCCTGACCAGGGGCGCAGGCCCGCGATCGCGGCCCCTCCCGGCGGAGACTCACCCTGCGGGCTGGGGGGCTCCGGCGGCGACTTCCCGGGAGCCCGGGAAGCGCCGCCGAGCAGCAGCCCCAGCAGCGGCAGCAGCCGCGCGAGGACGCTGGGGCCATTCGGCGGCGGCATCGCGGGGCTCGGCCCGGCCCTAGCGGTCCATGGCTCCCGCCCGGCCCCGCTCGGCCGGCCCGGCTCAGCCCCAGCTCTGCGCCGCGCCGCGCTTCTCCGGCTCGCGCTCCGGCTGCGGCGCCCGCTCAGCGCGATTGTCTCCGCCGGAGCCGCCGCCAGCGCCCCCTGCAGACGGCGCGCCACACCGCAGGACCCCCGGCACCGCCCCCTCTCGGCCCCACGCCGCCCACCGCCCCCCAGCGCTGTCCGCCGCCGGCCCACCGCGCAGCGCCCACCCGACGCTCCCCGACTGCGAGCTGCAGGGGACTGCAGTGGTTAGGGTCCCATCGCAAGGGTTCTTGGGGAGTTCGAAAACTCCCGAAATTTGGTGCAAAATTTGGAGGAAGGATAATAGCTAAATAACACTCAAAAGGGTACAGTCACGAGAGTCTCAAAAAAAGTGTAAGAACCTCCTGCTCTACGGAGCCTTCTTTCCACTCAAACAGTGCTGGGGGCTAGCTGCGCAGCCCACTTCTGAGCCTCTTACGAGGCCATGGGCAAGTTACTGAGCATTGTGGTCCTTAGTCTTCCTTTTTCTTTTTTAGACAGAGTCCTGCTGGCCGGGCTAGAGTGCCATGGCCGTCAGCCTAGTTCACAGGAACCTCAAAGTCCTGGGCTCTAAGCGATCCTTCTGTCTTCCGAGTAGCTGGGACAGGCGTACACCAGGATGCCGAGCTAATTTTTTTTTTTTTCTGTTTTTAGTAGAAATGGGGGGAGTGGGGGTGTCTTGCTCTTGCTCAGGCTGGCCTCGAACTCTTGACCTCAAGGGATCCTCTCCCCCCGCCTCGGCCTCCCAGAATGCTAGGATTACAGGTCTGAGCCACCGCGCGCGGCCCTCAGTCTTCCTTTAAAATGGGAGTTGTAATACTCTCTACCAAGTTGGGTGGTTGTAAGGAGGAAACGAGAAGATGATGTAAAGGGTCTAGCACAAGCCTGACGGAGCAGGGGCGCAATAAATAGTGCTGTTGTGGGCCCAGGGTGAGGTGGGGCTCACCTCTGCCCAGGTACTCAGGTCCATTGGTGGGCAGGAGTAAAGGTTAGAAAGCTTTTCTGGAGGTGGAAGCAGCCTTTCTCTTCTGCTGAGAATAACCGTTTGGTCCCACTCCCTCTGGCTTTCTGAATGACAAACGAGCTCTCTTTCTTTTTCCTCAGCCATTGAACCCACAAGACAGCAGTTGGCCTGCCCCACCCCCAGCCGAGCTCTCCTTCCTTCCAGTTCAATGTTTCTGGCTGTGGTAAATCACTCAGTTTCCACGTCGCCAAATCCTCACCTAATCTGGTATCCCTCTCCTGGTTCTCTCTGGCTTGTTACCCTCTCTTTCTCACAGTGTGGTGCCCAGGAGGGGACTGGATACTTAGGGCAGGGACCTCATCCCCAGAGAACAGCAGGCTTCCCTCCTGGTTGGGTCCACTGGTTGTGTCTTCTGACCTTGTTACAAGCATGTAGACAAAACAAAAACACCATTCTCTCCCTCTCCCTCTCTCTCTTTCTCCCTCTCTCTCTCTTCTCCCTTCCTTTTTTTCCTTCCTTTTTTCTTTTCTTTCTTGCTTCCTTCTTCCCTTTATCCCTTCCTTCCTCCTTCCCTTTCTCTCTTTCTGTTTAACAGAAATTTCCATCTAATCAGACTTCCCAGTCCTATTATTATGTAACAAATTTTTTGGAACCTCAGCATAGGACTCAGCATTCATCCCCGGTGAATTTCATCTTGTTGGTTTCAACCCAACTTTGCAATCTGTCAAGGCTGCCTTGAATCTGCTTCAGTCACCCATTGTATTGGAGCTCCTTCCCCGAGGCAGCCATCTGCAGGGTGAAGTGGCTTCCTCTGCCTCCATTCAAAGGGCTCATGACCTTGCCAGGCAGCCCAGGGCCAGAGCGGAGCTTTGAGACACCCCCGTAGAGATCTCCTTCACCTTTATGGGACTTGTTCAAGTCTAAATTTGAGTCTTTATGATTCAGCTCACATTTCTCTCTTGTCTACGAGGACAAATGCCAAATGCTTTGCTGGATCAAAATAAGTGGTCTGGGGCCATCCAACTGCAATGACAGAAGGGGGAGGGAATTTGGCTGGTGCTTAAGGATCATGGCTTAATTTTTTCTGAAATGCTCACAGTCATCCAACTAGAAACCTGTTCTGAAACTTGCCATGCATGGATGTCAAATTATTCTTTTCAGAATTTGCCATTTACGCCTTTAGGCAAAATGAAATACCAGTAGCTCTTGTGCGATAAGTCTGTTCATCGGTGGCTTCCCCCAGCACTTGGCATCAAGTCCAAAGTCCTGTCCGTGGTCACAGGATGTGCCTGCCTACCCCCCTACCTCATCTTCTGCACCCCTCACCAACTCACCTCCAGCCACGTGGGCCTCCTTGCTGCTGTGTAAACACACTAAGCCTGCGCCTTCCTCAGCCTCTTCGCTGGCTGCTCCTTCTGCCCAGAACGCTTTACCCCCTCAGCTCGTGGCCCATTCACTCATCTCTCGCTCAGGCCATCAGGGAGGCCTTCCCTGACCACGCTACCTAAAATGCCAACCGCCTCCCTACACCCACAGACGACCTGTCACCATCTCCGTACCTTTATGTTCACTCACAGCACTGACCCCCACTGACCACCACTTACTTATTTATTTACTTTTTACCTCCATTTGCATGTGAGTTCAACGAGGACAGGGACTCCACTTTGTTCACTCTCAATCCCAGCACTGGACTAGTACCAGGCACAAGGTAGGTAGGTGCTCACTAAATATTAATTGAACACATGAATCAACAAATCCCTCAGGACTACAGGGGACCTCCCCACCTCTGTCCCCAACTCCAGTCACCCCAGTTGGAGAGTTGTCTTCCACTCCTCACACTCTCTCCTGACTGAAGACCCTTCTTGGCGGGGAAGCAGGAAGAGCAGGGTAGCCAGGGAGGAATGTGTGCTCCCCTCTCCCTTGTCACACTGCCTTCCTAAGGCTAAGGGCTTAGCCAGCCTCCCTCTGTCCCTTCTCACTCCAAACACAGCTTTAAAGGCCTTTTTTGGTAGGAAGGCAGGGAGAGCATGTTATTTTCCCAAGCCTCAGGTCATCACGAGGTTTACCTCTTCAGATTCTAAAGTATATATACTATTATATTTCAAGCTGCCCCCATCCAACCCATCGTCAGACACGCCCACTCCCCAACCCTCCCATCTCACCCCTGCCCCATCTCTCATGGAGGCCCTGCCCCCCTTTCTCCCTCATTTCTCTCATACCTGCCCCCCCCACCACGCTGTACTCCCTGACACTCCCCAAAGGTGGTGATTTGCAACCTTTGCCCTGGCAGAGACCCTGTCTGCTCACACCTCCACCAGCCCTAGGTCCCCCCTCCTCCTCTGGCCCCAAAAGGAGACAGCATGCTGCGGTTTGAGGCTCAGCCTCTTTATTAGGCAGCAGGAAATGGGGTGGCCCAGCTGTGTGGGGAGGGGAAGAACACCAGCAGGCCCCCCGGGAACAGCTCCAGCCCATGGGTATGAGAGCTCCAAGGCAACTGGTTGGAGAAGGGGCACAGTAGGCACCACACCCAGCCTTCCTGCTAGAACAGAGTGGGCTGCACCGTCACTCCTCGTCTTCATCTTCTTCTTCCAGGGGTGGCTGATTCCGCTTGAAGAAGCCAAGCTGGGGGTACACAGGGGCCAGGGTCAGGGTATAGAGATGATCCTTAGGCCCCCAAGCATTGGTAAGGAAGTGTGCTAGAAACCAGCCAGCTACGAGGTCCTCTCCCTGGACCAGCACAGAACACGGACCCCATCGTGTCCATTAATAGAGGCCTTTCGCCATTTAGGGAGAATACATGTAACAAATAATTGATTTTCCTTTTTTAATTTTTGGCTTTTCTCCCCGGAATTTTTCTTAAATACCGATGTTTGTGTCTATATGACTCAAACACATTATGGTATGTGTTTGATTATTATAGGTCCAATGTGCAGTTTTCCCTAAAAGCACAATGTCTTCTCAGGGCATGAACACTTGTCTCCAGGTGCAGAGGAGTGACTAACCCTCCAGGGCTCCTAAGGAGGAAGGAGCAGGGTCTGGACTAGTCCTTGGGTCTCCTGCCTCACTAGAGGGAAAGGACAGAGCTGTGAGAAGGTGAGCTCTGTCCTCCTCAGCCACGAACTCCTGAAGGCAGGACTCATTCCCTCCGACTGTTTGGGGGGCTAAAGGCCTTAGGATTTCGGGTGCCACCCCTTCCAGGGATATGTGCCTGGAGGAGGTCCCCTGAAGAATGACATTCTAATAGTGGAGACATAGACCCTCAGCCACCATATCTCCCTGCCTCCCAGTGAGGTAGGGCAGGGCCAAGCCTGCGCCCACCTGGGGACTCCACCCTCCTTCACGCCTCACCTTCCACATGGCCAGGACCAGGAGGGTGAGCAGCAGCAGGCCGCCCAGCGCGCCCACCAGCACCCACCAGATTGGAATAGGCCTTTCCTCAGGGACCCGAAGCAGCTTTGTCCGCACCTGGGAGCAAACCCACGTGTCTCCTCAGTCTCCTTGACACCTGCCTTTCACACAGACTCAAACCTGGGGCTGGTGAGCCCCAGCCAAGCCACCACCGGTACCACCTCTCAGACCCAGGGAGGCCCGCCCCCATCCCTGCTGGGCACTGCCGCGGGAAGACCCGTGGGTCCTGCAGGACTCATCTCCTCTGCTCGGTCCCCCACTCTCACCACAGCTTCCCCGCTGGGCAGGCTGAGCGCGGGCACCGTGTAGGGAAGGGAGGAGACGTTGAACCAAGCGTGGGACTGTAGCTCGAACTGATCCAGGGGCCTCTGGATGGGGTGGGGGTGAAAGCCATTTACATCCGCGGGACGCCTATTGGTTGCAGGAGTCCAAGCCCCAGACAACCCGCTGGAGGGCCCCGCCCCTGACTCATCCCGCTCGCGACCCCCAAAGAAAGCCTTGACTTGGTTCTTTTTCCGCCCCCCATGCCCCGTCTCTCCCCGGAGCAAACTGTCCCTCCTCGGAAGGCCCTGCCCCGGCCCCGCCCACCCAGCCCAGCCCCACCTGGCGGAGACTGGGCAGCCACAGGAAGGCCAGCACGGTGACCATGGCCCGCTGCCCACGCGCCATCTCCTGCAGCTCACACTGCACCACCGTACAGGGCGCCGAGTCGCAGCTCTGAGGGGACGAGTCATCAGTCCCCAGCCCCTCCTGGCCCATCATCACCCCCTCACCCCAAGGACCCAACACAGAGGGAGCCAGGGAGGTCGGGAAGCTCAGTCCTCCCCGCTGGAGAAGGGCCTCGGATTCAAGCTTCCGATGCTGTCTCTACGCGGGCTTGCTCACATACTTCCGGAGATGCAGGGAGAGGGCTGGAAGAAGTGGGTCATCCTACAGCGTTCAATACCCAGATTTTTTGTAACCCTGCCTTGGCACTTTTTTTCATTTTCTTTAATGTACTGGGAAGCTTAAAAAAAGGCAAGAGTCTCTCATCCCACCCTAGTTACAAGTCAGCATACCTCTTCCTGTTCTCCTGGAGTGCTCCGGTGGCCCACCTGAGGCTCACATCACACCCCACACTCTGGGCCCCTCTGCCTGCCTCCCACCCCCTCTGCCCCTGGGCCCCAGGGTGGTCCCAGCCAGAGACCACAGAGTCTGCTCACCACGAGAACCAGGTCCTGAAGCTTGGAGGGCTGCTTGGGCCCTGGTGGGACAGCATGTCTGCGATCCCGCCGGTGATGCCCGGGGTGACTGGGGGAAGGGCTGGGGGTGGGCAGTCTCCAGTCCAGCTGGGGAGGCAAAGCAGCAGTCAGGCCTGGTGGTCTGCCCAACTACCCCATCCAGAGGTGCCCCAGTTGTGGGTTCAGGGCCTTCCCCACAGTCTCACCTTGAGAGGGTTGGGCGAGGGCTGTGGGGAGCACTCAAGACCCCCCTGCGGCTGTATGTCCAGGATGTAGAGCAGGTCAGAGGGCTGAGACTGGCTGGGGAGGTGGATGCTGAGGCGGAGGCCACTCACAGTCCCAGGGCCGTTGTTGTGGAGCTGGGGGTGGTGGGGATGGCAGGTGGGCAGGGGGCCCCACATCCAGCCCACAGCTCTTAGGACCCTCTCACCTCATCCCTAGACCCAGAGGCCCCTCCCTACCTCATAGGTGTGCTCCACTTTGGGGCCCAGGCTGTCCAAGCTGTTCTGCTCCCTGTCACCTTCTTCTGTGGCCACCACCAGGGAGGCTGGAAAGGAGTTCCTACAGGTGCCCAAGCCCCCCAGAGAGAGTGTGATCCCCTGACTGGCCTGTGGAGGGTCCCCCAGAGCCCCGTGGACTTTAGAGCCCTGCCTGCCATCTCCCTTTTCCAGCCCTGGCTTCTCACCCTCGCAGCTCCACTTGGGCCTCTGCCCGGACCGGCACATTCAGCTGCACAGTCTCGCTGTTTGGATTCTGGCTGTTTTTGCTAGAGGGGAGGGGGGGTGGAGAAGCAGGTCAGTGACAGCAGCCCAGTGACTCTCTGGGGTGAGGCCAGAATTTTAGAGGGCTCAGGGAGAGCTAATTCCACAAACGGCATGCCACACTGAAGTTAGATCTGGGAAAGAACTTCCTCTAGGACTCCAAGACTCAGACACAAGTCTCTGAGGAACAAAGGGAACAGGGAGGTCTGAAGATCAGGCATCTCAGAAGACCCTCCTGTGCAGAAGGGGCCTGAGGGGCTCTGCCTCGAGGTCATATAGGGGAAGGGGGTGGGTAGGAGTGCTCCCAGGTCAGTACCTCCTGATCTGCAGCTGGAAGGACACATACTCTCCCGTCTCTTCCAGGTTCCCCACGCTCACCAACATCGTGATTCCTATCTGGGAGACAGGGAGAGCCAAAGTCACTGCCACATGCCCACACTGGGGCAGCCCTGCCCTCAAAGTGGCATCTAGTCCTCACCCTCCAAGGTCTCACCGTTATTATCTCTGTTTTACCTAGAAGCCCATTCGGAGGGGGAAAGTCGCTCATCCAAGAGCATGCTGCTGGGGAGCGTGAGGACAGGATTCCAGCCCAGAGCTATCTGACCCTCAAAGCCAGCCCCTAACACCTGGCTGTCCACCAGTCCCTGGTGGAGACCCAGCACCCATGACTCGGTGGCCTCACCCGGGCGTTCTTCTTCATGGGGTTGCCTAGCTCACACAGCACCACCTTGGTCTCGTTCTCCTTCTTCTGGTTACAGGTGAGCCTCTCAAAGCCCTTCAGGGAGGCAGTTCCGGGAAAGAAGTTGGTTACAGATCATCCTGTATATACTTAAGCTCCCTTGGAAAGTCTGGAAAAGACTTGCGTGCCAGGGTGGGAGGGGGGGTTTTCTGGGGTGAAATTTCAAGGGACTGTTATGTTCTGTTATATGTATTGCTGTAGCACTTTATTATTTTTTATGAATTTTCATTTTGGAAATAAAAACCATAAAACATTACATAGAGTATGACCCCATTGTTATAAACTACATCGATCAAATAAAAAATAAATACATACCTATGTGAGTGCCTGTCAATGTGGGGAAAAAAGACTAGGAGGAAATCCATCCAATGTTAACAGAGGTTCCTGTTAACATCTGGTTCTTGAGCCATTTTGAGGGGTTTTATAATAGGGCTCTTGAATTTTGTGCCATTAGCAAGTATTCCCCTTCCAAATTAAAAAAAAATTATGTCTTTTACAGCAAAGCATAAAAGAAGGGGGAGCTCTCAGGGAGGGAGATGAGAGTCGAGGCTCTGCGCCTCCCAGGCCCCGGGCAGTGCTTGCAGGGTGGGGCCTCACCTCCACGTTGCTGAGGGCGTGCATGTAGTGAGCCCCCGGGGGCAGGCGCGTGGCCAGCTCTGCCTCGTAGGCCCCCTCGCCCTTGTTGGCTGCGTCCACCTGCAGCTCTAGCACGTTATCTGCCCCAACTAGGAGCGGGGAACCCGTCCTGTAGGGGGAAAAGGTGAAGCCAGGGAGGCTGGGTCCAGGACCAGGGGCTGGGAGGAGGGGAGGGCACCCAGCTGGGGAGCGGATATCACTGGGGCAGAGAGGGCCAGGGGAGGGCAGAGCGGGAGGTCTCACACGTTGGCCTTGAGCTGAAGCTGGGGCACACACACATTGTCTTCCCCACAGTCCAGGACGATGCGGGTCTAGAGGGGGCACAGCAGGGTGTGCAGGTGAGCAGGGAGCATGTGAAGTTGGGGGGTCACATCAGGGTTAGGGAAACAACAGTGGGCTTGGGGTTCACATCAGGGTTTAGGGAATAAGAAGATCTGAGGATGAAAAGGAATTTGGAGATGACATCAGGGCTCTGGGGTTTATATGAAGGTTTAGGACAATGTCAGTTTTGCTGGTGATATCGGGGCTTATGGATTTATATCAGAGTTTAGGGGATATTGAGATTTTGCAGTTTTCATTAGGGTTTAGAATGACATCAGATATTAGAGGTGACATTAAGGTTTTGGGGTTCACGTTATGACTTGGGCACTAACCCTAACCTTGGCTTTCTATCAGGGGTCCTGCACCTCCTTGCCTGCCCCTGCTTGTCCCTACCTGCTCCTGGACATGGGTGTCTCCATGCAGCACGACAGCAGGGGCTATGCCAGCCTCCTTGGGGGGCAGGGACACATTGAGGCTGAGCACGATGGGACTTAGCTTGTCCCGGAAGTCTGCCTCATCCTAGGAGGGGAGCAAGAGTCAGGGCATCTTGCTACTGTGTACATTCCACCTTTTCCTGTCCAGTAGGCACCACATTCTACCGACTACCCCTGGATGCACAGCACCCAGCCCAGTGCCCCGTGGTGGATGAGCTCTGCACACCCAGCCCTGCCCATCTCCAGCTGCACGTACTCGAAGGAAGGCCGTGGTGGTTTGGCAGAAGGGGCTGTGCCTTCCTCCCAGGTCCAGGTTCAAGGTGGTGCTCGCCTGTTGAGAGCCCAGGAGGAGCACCCGCCGGCCCTGGCGGGGCTTCTGCCTGTCCAGCTGCAGCTCGGCATTTAGGTCTGGCAGGGCAAACAGGAATAGTCAGGGTCTCCCCAGAGGAGCCCAGGCCCACCTCCTGCCCTCTCTATGCCACTCACGCAGCTTCTGAGGAATGTTGTGCCCAGTGGCTCCCACACACATCTGGATATTGAAGCTGCAAAGACAGGAGTGGGGCTCAGGAGCTAGAGTCTTTCTGAGGTCCCAGATCCTGCCTGGCTCATGCCCTCCACCTCCTCACCAGCTCACTGGTGTCTTGGTCTGGGGCAGGACACAGTTCTTCACAGTAGGATTCAGGGAATCTTGCACCAACAACTGGACAGTGGCTATCACCACTGGCTGAGCTCTGATAGGGTGGATGGGAAGAGGCTTGCCATTGTAGCTTCTCCTGGCCCAGCCTCCTCTGATGGCATGGGCCCTTCCCCACACTGCCCCTGGAGCCAGCGCTTACCTGTACACAGCCACCTTGTTGGCCCCATAAGCTCCCACCAGCAGGTCTATAGACATTGCAGGAGGGGTCAGAATTAGCAAGTAGAGAGGGCATGGGGTCCTCATTTCATCTTCCCAGGGGTTCCCCATACTGCTTTCCCCACTGGAGGTTTGACCTGGCCCCCCTGGCATCCCAGCTGTACGGACGGGCCAGAGCTCATAGTGGGGCACCAGGTCAGGCGTGGGCCCCTGGCTGTATCTCTCAGCACTTCCAACAAATGCCCGAGGGCCTTTCTTGGGCATTTCTAGCTGGGGGCAGTCCAAGGTCACCTGGATATCCATTGTCATCGATGTCTACAGCACCTCGAAGGGAGAAGCCAAAGCCAGAACCTGGGGGGAAGGGGCTGTCCAGGATCTGGGAGGGGTGTGAGCTCAGCCCCTCACTCTGACCCAGGAACACCAGCACTTGGCCGTGACCGCTGGGACCCCCGTAGGGGGCAGCCACTGCAACATCTGGAAGGAGTAACAGAAAGAGAGTGGCTATTTATTATTTAATCCCCCCAGGGGACTTTGTAAAACTTTCCTGAGCTCCATTTCTGGACAGATCCCAGGAACCAGGAAAGCGCCCTACCCTCCAAGAGTTTACGATCAGGTAGGTGAGAGCCCTGTGAAATAGAGTTGTTATATAAAAACAGTAACAGTCCTCACCATCTACTGAGGAGAACTGCTGACAAGATTTCATTTAATCCTGAAAATTAGGCATTATTATTCTCATTTTAGATGAAAAAACTGACTCAGAGCCACACCATGGGCTCATCATCACTAATAACTTTTAAGATTACCTTTGAAAACTTGTTAATCATCATAATCTTATTATTTTGTAAGAGTTTTTTGCATATGATAGGAATTAAGATCTTTGATACATATGTTCCAACTGTCTTTGTTTTCTGACTTTGCTTATCGTATGTTTTCTGTGCAGTTTTTTTATTTTAAATATCTTTATTGACATTTCTGATCAAGTTACATAGAGCTCATCCGAACAGACCACACTCTGACCACAGTCCTATCCTCAGGCCCTGGGCTTCCGTTCTCTCCTGATCTTTGGTCTCCTCCTCTCTTCACTTATTTCCTGACCATTTGATCACCCTTGCCATATCCTCAGCCTTCTTGCCCCATTGCCAGTCCTAGGCAAGCCTTGTCAGACCCCACCTTGGGCTAGTTCAACCCAGGGTTGCTGGAGAGACGGAGCGGATTGGCTGATCTCCAGCCTTCACTTGACGCTGCCTAGAGGCAGCCTTGCAGGGCTTTCTGCTCAGCTCCTTCTCCCAGTCTGCTCAACACCGATTTCTCTTTTTAGATATGATGGCTTGTTAAGTTGCCCAGGCTGGATTTGAACTCCTGGAGCTCAAGTGATCCTCCTGCCTCAGCCTCCTCAGTAGCTAGCTAGGACTACAGGTGTGTGCCACCGTGCCTGGCCCTACCACCTATTTCTAACCTTCTCCATTTGGTCAATTTCCCGGCCCTCCACTTTCTTCAGTAGGTGACCTCATCTCTTACTTCACAGACAGAAGCAGCCCAACTGTTGTGCTGTAAGTCCGCACCTACTTTCTTTCTTCTTTCCCCATCTGACCCTGGAATAGGTGTCCCTTCTTTACACTGCCACTGGGCTGAGTGCTCCCCTGCTCCAGGCATCACAGGGATGTCTGCTGGCTCATCCCCCCATTTCCCATTTTCTTCCACATTCAATGTACTCCATATTCTTTCAAATGTAAATAATTTTCCTTTGATCCTCATCTCCTTTCCATGATCATCTTTTCTCTTGTTCCTTTCATGAAGGAAAAAGCTTGCGCTCTGCCTGGCTCTCCATGTACAGCAGAGGGCCACCAGCAGGTCATGCTTCCTGTGGGCCAAATGGACGGTTGTGTAGGGCTGGGCTATTCAAACTGGTTGAAAGAGCTGTCTGCCCTGGCTGCCTCCAATTCTTCACCTCCATTCATACCTTGCCCCATGGCATTCTAGTTTCTGTCCCTATCCGGGCCTGAATCAGTTCTTGTCACTGTCACCAATGACCGACCTCCTTCTTGCTAAAGCCCGTGGATATTTCTCCAGCCCCATCTAATGGTGCCTTTCAGCAGCAGCAGGAGCCACTGACTCCTCCTTCCTCCCGCTTAAAGCACTGTCTTCCTTTGAGTTCTGGGCCATCAGATCCGGTTTCCCAGCTCTCCGGACACTCTTCTGTCTCCTTCCCAGACTCACCTCCTCTGGGAATCTCCTAAATGCTCGTGCTCCCCAGGACTATCCTGGGGCTCTTCTCATTCTCAGGCCCCCAGGACCTCATCTACCCTCCCCAATCCCCTATTTCCCACTCAGACCTCTCTTGTCCAAGGGGAGGAAGCCACACCCAACTGTCCTCTGGATACTTCCACCTAATGCTCCCAGGCCCTTCAAGCTCCACAGGTCCAGAGCTGATCTCCCTCCTCCCCCCAGACCTGCTGTGTGGGCTGAGGGCCAGGCAGTGAAGAGCATCACACCCACTTAACTTCTCTCTCTCCTTTAGCCATACATCCAGTCTGCCATCAAGTCCTGCTAATCTAAGTCCTAAATATCTGTGAAGTCACCCTCATCTCTAACTTTGCTACCAAAATCAATGTCCAGGTGGTCACCATCTCTTGCCTGAATTAAGGCAGACACATCCTAACAGGTCTCCTTTAACTCATCTGGCTGCTCTCCATGCAGTGGTCCCCATGTGTAAACCACATAGATGATGGAGTCACTCCCTGCTTAAAGCCCATCCTTGCTCCAGCTGCCCTAAGGTCAAGTCCATGTTTTTTGTTGTGGCTGTTAACCCCTCTGCAGCAAGCTGGGTTCCTCTCTTCCCTCACCATTGTAGCCATCGCGGTTGAGGTCGCCCAGAGGTGCAATGGCAGAGCCAAATCGCCCATAGAGCTGTGTGCCGGTCAGCAGGAGGCTGGGGGAGCCCAGGGCATGAGGGCTTCTGGGCTGCAGGAACAAGTACACACGCCCCACCTCGGCCAGCTTGCGGTCTGCCCGGCTCTCCATGTACAGTGGAGCACCCACTAGCAGGTCATGCCTCCTGCGGGCCAGATGGGTGGTTACGTAGGGCTGGGCTAGGGGGATGTTGGGGTTAGGGCTAAATCGCGCCCACCTTCGCTCTCCCGCTCCCTTGGGTGGACTCGTGAGGATGGGGGCTAAGAAAGTAAGAGACTGAGGGCAGCTCCTGCCTCTGGTAATTGGGGACCCAACTGGGTAGAGGTGGAGAGTCCCCCTCCTCACCCATCCCCGTTGACGTCAGTGACGGCTACTGAGTGCCCGAAATACGAAGCCATCTGCAAGAAGATGAGGAGCATCTTAGTTCACGCCACGGGACCCTGCACCCTCTCTTAGATAATGGCCCTCACATGTCGCGAAATATTCTGGGGTCTCAATTGCCCG
The DNA here is from genome assembly GCA_963575035.1 of Avahi laniger. Taxonomy (NCBI): domain Eukaryota; kingdom Metazoa; phylum Chordata; class Mammalia; order Primates; family Indriidae; genus Avahi; species Avahi laniger. Next base: position 58,777 of record CAUYSK010006589.1, read on the forward strand.
GCTTTGGACACTCCCTTCGGGACCCGGCCCCTACCTGCTCTCCGTGCAGTCGGTGCAGCGTTTGGAAGTACGAATCCAAAATTTCCACCTGCACGGACAGCGCACGCGCGCGCGTTACCCTTGTTCCCTACCGCCGCGTCCCGCTCCAGTTGAGAAAGGGCAGGAGGTTTGGGGGAAGGAGGGGCTGTCACCCTGAGGACTGGGGTTGGGGGCTTCGGGATGCCGCGGGGCAGCGCGGGGGGCACTCACCGCTCCCAGGGTCCAGCTCCAAGTAGGGGCACCGAAGACATACTCTGGGAAGAGCCATAGAACCTCGTCCCTCCCGCTCCCCATTCCCCCGCCCAGGGGAAATTTTGGTTCAGGGAAGATTTCGACATCCAGGGGAGATTTCAGGGAGGTACTCCTCCCCGACTGGGCTTCCCAACCCCCGCCCCTAAGTGAATTTCTTGCCTGTAGTTCTGGGATCCCCGTCGAATTCGCCCACGGCCACTGAGTACCCTGAGGACACAGCGCTAATTAGTCTTTAAGGGAGAGCGAGGAAGGGAGCAGAGGAGGACAAGGAGCCCAGGGGACTGAAAGGCCATCTGGCCCAAACCCTGCATTGTGCAGATGGGAAAATTGAGGCCATCAAGACGCCAAGACCTGTCCTAGCCTGCGGTGCAAGTCCACGGAGGGAAGGGAGAGGTGGCGTGCATGGGAGTTGGGCAGTCTGCGGGGAAGCCGCAGGAGCAGAGGGAGGAAGACGCCTTAGGCCCTGGGGCTGCCCAGCTAGGGTTGGCACGGAGGCTCCCTCAGAGGCAGGACCTGACCATCTGCGGTGGGTGGGGACTCTTAGGGTGTTGGGAGGCCTGGAAGGGAGGTGCCAGGGTTACCCCGGTAACCGTCGAAGCACTCTGGGCTGCTGGAGTCCAAGGTGAAGCTCTGGGTGGGCACGTTCCACAAAAGGGTGCCCGGGCGGTAACTCGAGATGATATTGGCAATTGGAGCCCGGGCCAGGAGACCTAGGGCGTGAGGGACAGGGGTTGTGGGGGTCCAGACGCCTGAGGTCTCCTCAGGCAGCGAAAAGGCAAGGAGGCTTATGGATAGGCACCTACCTACGAAAAAATAGCCGCCAGGAGCCCCAAGCACCAGTTCTCCAGTCTGAAAGGGAAGCCCTGAAGGTGAGAGGGGGCCCCGTTCAGGGGCTGCCCCCACGCCGCTTTTGCTCCCTCCCTACTTGCCTGGGTGACCACTGAGCTGAAGCCAGCTTCACAGTAGCGCTTGTCCCGGTCTAGAGGAGACAAGGAGGAGGGGTCAGCGAAGGGGCGGACCAAGAAGAGTGCACTGGAGTTTGGAGCAGGGTAGGGGCGGAATCATGTAGGGGCGGAGCCATGGGGGTATCATATAGAGGCGTGGCCTTGAATGGGAGGGGCGGGGCGGGGCCAGAACCTGGGCCTTTGGGTGACCAGATCCAATGCAAGGTCAGGGGCGTTGTGGGAGGGATCAAATGAAGGGCAGGGCTAAGCGGTAGCGAGAGGGCGGAGCCAAAACATAGGGCGGAGCTTACCAAAATGAGTTTTTGCATAAACACCGCTCATGGTGTTCGCTCGGCAGGGAGAGTACTCTGCGCGGCCGCCGTTTTGGAGCTGAGCCAAGAAGCAGCCACCGACAGGCGTCTTCTCAGCCTCCTCGGTCTTTTCTAGGGCATTCCAGTGCTGCCAGGGGGCGCAAGCCTGGAGCAGGGCCACAGGAGAGTGGGGAAAGGCGCAAGACTTGGGCTTTCCCCCATGTCCCTGCCCTCAACTGTTCCGTGTGCCCTGTACCGCGGGGGCCCACCACAATGATGTCGCTCCAGCTGACGACCGACGCCCCCAGTCCTTGCCGGGCCTTGAATGTTTGCAAAATTTGGGAGCCTACATTTCGGGTCTCATCACCTGGAGGGCACAAGAAGGGGTGGGGTCGCTGAAGCCGCTGCCCAAGTCCCTCTGGTCCCATCCCTTCCCCTCTTTGACTGGGACTCACTGACGTCGAAGAGCAGTGAGGTGCACTGGCCGCCCTCAGCCCTCCAGGGGCACAGGAACACGCCACCCGTCTCCTCTTGGCTGGGGCCCAGGGCCCGCGGGGCGCCCACCACGATAGACACACTGCATAGGGAAAGCAGGGTGAGCACCGCGCAGATTCCAGCGTATCCCAGGCCCCAGGGCCCATAGTCCAGAAGGCGGTGTGGCATAGGGAGGAGTACTGGACCATCTCTCCTCCATGAGACCTTACAAATCCTCTTCATTTTATAGTCAGTGAAACTGACTCTAAGCGAGAGAAATCACGTGTCTAAAGTAACCCTATGAATTGAAAGTAAAGCTGGGACTACAACCATTTGGTTTGATTTGAACATAAGGGGTTTGATATCTTTGCTGAAAAAGACCTCTTAAACTCTGTACACCATCTCTGCCCTTCCACTTCCAACAATAACCAGGGATTCACGTGCTCCCTAGAACGCTCGTCTTGACTGTTACCAAATCCCTTCTTGAGAGGTGGTTTTAATGGTGAGGCTTGAGGGAAGCTAGAGGGTACCACTAAAGTGGGAGGCGGGGTGTTGACAGAGCCGAGGATCCTAGCAGATCTAGGTTTTCTAAAACTTATTTTTATTTTTAAAATTTTTTGTAGAGATGGGTCTCACTATGTTGCCCAGGTTGATCTCCAGTTCCTAGCCTCAAGCAATCCTCCTGTCTCCTAGGACTCCTAAAGTGCTGGGCCAGATCTAGGTTTAAATCATAGTTCTGCCCTACGTAAATTAGGAATGATAAATACCAACCAATCTATGCTGTCAGGAGGAGGATTAAATGTAATAAATGTATAAGTGACAGCATGGTCCCAGTCATCATGCTTTTGAAAAAATGCTACAATTTTTTTAGCATGCAGGATGTTTAAGTAGTGCCCATGGCACTTTCTGGTGGAAAGAAAGGGGAGAAGTAGGAGTGGGCAGAGGAAGGAGCTGAGCTGAGATTCAGGGCCAATAACAGCATGGCCAATGCCTGGGAGCTCTACAGCTAGAAAGATCGTTCAGAATTGTCAGAGTTGACCCAGGAGGGCTGGACCCTTAGCTCCCTTCTCATTGATCAGTCACTGGATGTGGGCCACCGTGGGAAGGGGACTTGATTTTGGGTGAAGTGGCTCTCTTCAGCAGAGGAAATATCCCAATTGGCTGAAGGCTTGAAGGCTACCTGCCATTGCCCCACCCCCGAAGCCAGGCTGCACAGTGTCCACCACAATTAAGTAGCTCAGGCATGCTCTGGTTTCTCTTCAAAATGAACAAATCTTTTGCCTTTTACTAAAGATTTCTGTGGAGAGGAACATTAAAAAAAAAAAAAAGTAGCTTAGGGTACACAGCTATGAGGAAGAGCCAGGACTGATCAATAGGAACCATTAATGATCCATTGCTTTTCAAATATCTATAATTTTGATGGGGATGAAGGGAACGGACTAGAAACGCAGGATGGGGTGGTAGACAATTTTACAGTTTTGCAAATCAATTTAGGACATGTGCTCCTCTGTTTTTTGAGGTGTTAAGGGTGGAGTGAATCATACAACTAACGCCTGGGGGAAAAAAAAGCATCAACTTTTGTCTTCCCTTTGTTCTTGCTGTAGTTTCAGTGCCCATCTCCCCATTGGTGCCCCTCGCTGACACCTTCACCTGAACCAGTCCCTCCCCAGCATTCCTGGCAAGAGCTCAACCTGAATAGACCCCAAAAATCACCTTGCTCAACCGCTATCATGAATGGGGAATTTGAGGCCCACAGAAGCAGTGATGGGGAGCAGTCCTTTTCTCTCCCAACACCCAAACTTTCCCCAGGGCTCACCTCCCATGGCTGTCCGTGTGGAAGTCCAATGAAAACCCAAAGTGGCTGGCATTGGGGCCTGTATAGAAGGTGACCCGCACTGGGTCCAGGTTCAAGGCCCAGGCAGGAGGGGCAGCACCAGGTCCCAAGAGCAGCAGCACCCACTCCAGAAGCCAGAGGGCATGTAGTAGACTCAAAGCTCTGGCCATCTTCCTTCTCCCACAAGCTCCTAGGCACGAATGGACCAGATCCTTCCTTTTCCCTTCAGTTTCCACTACAGGAAGTCTTTTTTTTTTTTTTTTAATCAAACTGGAACCCAAAGTAACTTGCTGAGCAGTGGGCAGAGCAAAGGGCTATAGCTTCTGGACCCATATGGTCCCTAGGATTGCCAGGAAGGGGATGAGGCCACCCTGGGGGTGGATGCTTATGGCTGAAAGCCATGACTCCTCCCTTTTCCTGAGAGCAGTTTATAACCAAGTCCTGTTGGTTCTGCCTCTCAACTCTGTCTCTTGAATCTTAACCCCAGCTCTACTACCACCATGCTAGTCCGACCTACCATCACTTTCTGCTTGGGATGGTGGTGTTGTGAACACGGGTCCATACAGCTCTACTCTAGGCCACAGTTCTTCTCCCTTCCCTCATCCAGCTGGCTGCACTGCTGTGGCACTTTGTGACTTGGCCAGAGGTGGGGGAAGGAAACTTCTGCTGCCTCCTGATATGACCTGAGGGTGTTGTATCTTTTTTTTGGGTAAGCCACTTAGCCACTTCCTCCTTCTAGGGCCTTGGGCAGCCTCAACAGCCATATTAGTGCAGCAGCATCCTCAAGTCTCGGTGTGGTTGCACCAGTGGAGCCAGTGTGAGGAACTTGGTGGTGAATGGATTTTGGCCTAAGGGGCAAGGAGACAGGGATAATGTGGTCATTCCAGGGTATTTTGGCTCACAGGCTCTGAGATTATGCACTAGCTGCTTAGTTGAAGGCAGGCCCTCCCTCCTTTTTGGGTGATGGAGCTCTTGTCTAACCACCAAGACTTGATTCTGGTTGGTATTTTTGCTTAGGGGAAGCCTCTCCTGACTCCTCAGGCTGGCCTCCTGAGCTAACACCCAAGGGAACAGCGCTGATTACACTATTTAGTCACGGTCTGCTCACAGGATTATGTGAATGGGCTCCTTTCTGCAGCCCCAGAGCCTAGCCAAGAGTCCAGCATGCAGTAAGTCAATACCTGAAAGACTGAATGGAAGCACACATTAAGGATGGAAGATGCAAACATAGGGTGACAGTGAAAAGAAGTAAGTTTTGAGCAGAAAGGCAAGGTCATTTTCTTTTTCTTCTTACGTAGAGACAGGGTCTCACTCTGCTGCCCAGGCTGGAGTGCAGTGCGCACGACTACACCCGTCTAATTTTTTAGTAGAGAGAGGGTCTCACTATGTTGCTCAGGCTGGTCTCAAACTCCTGGCCTTAGGCAATCCTCTTGCGTCAGCCTCCCAAAGCACTAGGATTATAGGCATGAGCCACTGCACTCAGTTGGCAAAGTAATTTTCTATGGAGTGGCAAGACTTCCTGGCACTTAACGCCTTCCCACAAAAGCAGGTTCTCAGGAAGGAGATTCAAGAGGTCTGCTAGGGGGCCGGGCGCAGTGGCTAACGCCTGTAATCCTAGCACTCTGGGAGGCCGAGGCGGGCGGATTGTTTGAGCTCAGGAGTTCGAGACCAGCCTGAGCAAGAGCGAGACCCCGTCTCTACTAAAAATACAAAAGAAATTAATTGAACAACTAAAAATATACAGAAAAACTTAGCCGGGTATGGTGGCGCATGCCTGTAGTCCCAGCTACTCAGGAGGCTGAGGCAGAAGGGATCCCTCGAGCCCAGGAGTGCGAGGTTGCTGTGAGCTAGGCGGACGCCATGGCACTCACTCCAGCCAGGACAAAAGAGTGAGACTCTGTCTCAAAACAAAAAAAAAAGGAGGTCTGCTAGGGGTAAAGGAACATAGCCACATCCTCCTTTTGATTTCTATTTTCTCATCAAACTTAACCATAGCCTTATCCTGCTCAACCACTTTGTGCCATTCTGAAGTCCCCTCAGCTCCTCCCTTCCCTCTCATACTTCACCACTTCAGCACACAGCTAAGAATCCACTCCTTTACTAGGCTAGAAGTTCCTTGAACTTTAGTCTGGGCTTTTTTTCTTCTCTTGGTGACAGAGTCTTGCTCTGTCACTCCAGCTAGTGTGCAGTGGTGTCAGCACAGCTCACTGCAACCTCAAACTCCTGGGCTTAAGCCATCCTCCTGTCTCAGCTTCCCGAGTAGCTGGGACTACAGGCACACACCACCACAGCTGGCTAATTTTTCTATTTTTTTGTAGAGAATAGGTCTCACTCTGGCTCAGGCTGGGCTCAAATTCCTGAGCTCAAGCAATCCTGCCACCTTGGAGTCCCAGAGTGCTAGAATTACAGGCATGAGCCACTGCATCCAGACTAGTCTGGGCTTTTTTCACTGCTGAATTCCCAGTGCCAAGTTCACGGTAGGCACGTAATTTGTGAGGATGAATACTGAACCCAGTCTTCTACTTACCCTCCATCCTCCCACTGTCCTCAGCTGAGTGATTACTGTATTACTGGTATATTCTGTAAGCCCAATACTAACTCACATTTCACTCAAGTTTTCAGTAAGTACTTACTCTGTTCGAGGCATGGTAAAGGATACAAAGATAATCAGCAAGGGTCCTTAACAAATTTAGTCCAGAGGAAGTTAAGACATAAATACACATAACTGCAGCAGAGGGATAGTGAAGCATGCCTTGAAAAGGATATAGGGAGACTATGAAAGTCATTGATATCATTGCTCCTCTCTAATAACCCTATGAAATAGGTACTATCATGCCCATTTTATAACCGTGGCACAAGAGAATTTTACGTAAATTGCCCAAGTTTACACAGCCAACAGATGGCAAAACTAGGATTCAAACACAGGTTGCACTTGAACCCATGTTCAAGTTACCTTTTGTCAGAGAATGGAGTTTTTAGGCATGGAGAGTAACATAAGCAAAGAGAGCAGCAAAAGAACAGAGGTGCATTATAGGGAAGGGCAAGTAGTTGACTCAGCATAGAATGTGTAAAGGGGTAGACTGAGGCACAGGTGAAAAGCATGTCTGGGGCCAAGTAACTGGAAGTCCTTTAATGCCATATTAAGGAATTTGAACTTTAATTTGTAGGAAACAGAAAATCATAAAGACTTTTAAAGTCAGGGGAAAAAAGATTTAATGATTGGTTGTGCTCCAATTTGGAAGATTATATTGGCTGCCTGTGGAAGGAAGGAACTGGAAAAGGACTTAGTGGGAAGACCAGATGGGTGTGACTGCAATCCTCTGGGTTCAAGGTGATGAGGCCTGAACCAGGGTCTTGGTGGCAAGAAAAAGAGAGCAAGTAGAGATCACAGAATCAGTAATTGGATGTATCAAAGGTAATTCAAAACTTTGGTGCCTGGCTGGCTGGTAGGACAGTGGTACCATTAACTAAAACTAGAAGCACAGGTGGAGGGAGGTTCAGATTTGGGAAAGGAGAGGAGTTGGGTATTCAATATGGATTGTGTTCCTTTGGTGTCAGAGCTGGGTTGATCTCCCTTCTAGACAGTGGGCAGAGGAATGCCGACACATCGTTCCCATTTTCCCATCCCATCAACCAGAGTGCTAGAATCCCTCAATGAATTTATAGTTCTGTTAAGCTTTCATTTGGTCTTTTTTTTTTTTTTTTTGCGACAGGATGTCATTCTCTTGCTCAGGCTTGAGTGCAGTGGCACCATGATAGCTCACTGCAACCTCAAACTCATGGGCTTAAGTGATCCTCCTGCCTCAGCCTCCCGACTAGCTGGGACTTCAGGTGTGCGCCACCACACCTGGCAAACTTTTAAATTTTTTATAGAGATAAGGTCTCATTATGTTGCTCAGGATGGGCTCAAACTCCTGGCCTCAAGTGACCCTCCTGCCCCAGCCTCCCCAAAGTGTTAGAATTACAGGCATGAGCCACCACACCCAGCCAGGTCAATAATTACTGAGCTTCTACTACATGCCTGGCACTGAACTAGGTGATGTAGAGGTGAGAGAGAAAAAAATTTTTTAAAATCATTTTTGAGTATTTCCGTGCTAAATCCTGATGTATAATCCTCAGCTAACGGGATTTTACTTTGTTCATATTTTTCTTGAACATATAATCAAAATGTTTACTATGTACTCAACTCTATGTAAAACACCCAAAAGGGAGGAAAAAAGAAGTATAAGAATCAGTTCCTGTCCTCTGAGAGGTCACAATGTTACTGGAATTGCTTAGATTCTGAAACACCAGTAAGTTTACATGGGACAGGGAATTAGACCCTAGAGTCAAGAGAGGCCAGCCAAGAAAATGCTACAATAATTCAGACATGAGTTGGTAAGGGTGAGTTGAAGGTATCTCTGGCAAAGAAGAATGGAAATGGTTGACAAGGCCTGAATTAGGCATCAAGGGTGTAGAGGACAGAGTACTTCCACGTTTCCAGCTAGGTGGCTGACGCCTTGTCAGAACAAGGCAGCTGCACGTAACTTCACATAGCATATTCTATATAGGCCAGTCTGCCTCTTTCACTCGTCATCTACCCTGCTCTCAGAGAATCACTTTTCATTTTCTAACATCATTTCTTTAAGGGCAGGGATCTTTGCTATTTTAGATAGGCAGATCTGAGAACCCAACCTTAGGTTCAAGTTGAAGAGCTTCTCTTTAATTCAGGGGAGAACACAGCTGTATCAAAGAGAGTAGAAAAGAAACAGACATTGCAAAAGGGGAAATTAACAACAAATCTATGACAGCTTCCCACGCTAAACGTTCCCTGCCTCTTTTGCAATTTTTTTGACATAGAAGACTAGGTAGGGGCTTTTATCTTCTCAGTAACAATGAGGGCATGTTTCCTTATACCAGGTATAGGCGCTCAAACATCACAGTAATATTAAAGGGCTGAGGAGAGTAATTCAAGCCTGGTATACAGAACTCCAACTGGAGGGAAAAGGCCAGGCAGATGATTCTTGTAATCCCATTGTCCACAATCCTAAAATTCAAAGCCACAAAATCCAAATCCATTTAGTGAGCACCTACATGCCATGTATCCTATTACATACAAATTACATATTGAAAATGGAAAAAGAGGAAATAGAATATTCTTATGGGAAAGAAGGTATACATTCCAAGACATCTACCTAAGACTGAGAGAAACTTAACTATTACTTCCTCCCACAACCACAATCCTTTCCTCTCTCCTTGGGCAGCCTGAGCCTTCAGAAGCACAATTCCAAACATCTCAAACTGGTTCACAGAAATTTATTCCTTGACTGCTTCAAACAAGATGTTATTTATAACCATTCCCAACTTGAGTGGACAGGGCAACAATCACGACAGACTCTGTTAAGTTTCCACAAATCATTGGTTTATTAGAAAGTTCCTTTCCCTCATTTTACAGCATATATATCTCTATCATGTGATAAAGTTAAATACAATCTGTTATGCTTGTAAGTAAGGATAGGTTATTTTGTTTTTCCTTTTCTTTTTTTTTTTTTTAAGTTTTAAAATCACTATTCTGGAAGTTAAAGAGAACTGCCCCCAGGAAGGCAGAGAGGCGGCCAGAGTATGGCTCAATCTACAAGCTAATGGGAAGCAGCACAAAAATGTTAATACTGCATTATTTAAATATTTACATGGGCTGAAAGCAAAGAAAAATGAGTTCCTTCACTTCAAACAGATGGTTTTATTTTCCCAGTGCTAGTTATCCAAAAAATGATGTTTCTAAATCAGAGAAAAAGCACTGAACAGATAGGAGGGGGACTCAGTCAAGAGCCTTGTTTGCCCAACACTTGCTTCTCATAAACTCAAAATCTTTCTCTTTTGGGAATTTGAGAAGGCCAGAAACACAGAGTGCTGGCCCACGTAAGCATGGTTTGCTTTTCCTGTCAGGTGACCACCTAACCAATTCTAGACACAGGAGTAGGTAGGAAAATGCCAAAAAAGGGAACTGCTAACTATACCAAAGGAGATGAGATCTGCAATACAAGCACCTTTGGGTCAGTGTGTTAATTACGGCTGAGAGCCTGGGTGAAAGGCAAGAAGAGGGGAAAAAGAGGCTGAGGTGGTAATTCCTCTGGTCGGTGTCACTGGAGAAAAGAAAAAAGGAACCTCTACTGCTTAAACTGAGCTGGGCACAAGGCATGGAAACCATGAAGCAAAAGAATTTAAAGTTATCTCTGAATGTGCTCACCTCCCAACAAAAGGAAGGAAAAACTGTCCCAACTCTATCATCCTCCAGTCTACTTCTACTTCACTTTCTAGCCAACCCAAAAGGCACATTTAAAAAAGAAAAAAATTGTCAGAAAGGGCTAAGTACTAGGAAGGCAAATAGACTGCCTGGAACAAGGTACCCAGGGAAACCCCGGAATTTCCCCAGACAACCACTGAATCTCACTGCTTCCAGAGAATAAAGCTGTTGAATCTCCCCCTCCTCTTCTGTGGGGTCCACCTGTTTCTCTGTATAGAAAGAAAGTACATGAGGGAGACTCAGAACTGACTATCCGTCTAACACCCCCAGCTGACTGCTGCCCATTAGCTCACAAATCCCAGTGCTGGGGGTACCACTTACTGCAAATTACTTAACATTTTGTCCCAGCAAAAAAATGTTTTAACATTTTATAGTTCTGAACTTCAAAAAATACATGAGCTTGATAAAATATACATGCTTAGTCATTTTTGCATCTAGCAGAAAACAAATACTTTATTTTTTGTTTTCATTTTATAACCTTTAAAGTTTCTTAATTCAACTAGGTCAAACATATTTACACAAAGCCACCAGAACAAGGATCACTTAAAGAGCTGGATGTAAAAAATATTATTGCAGTATACTACAAATATGGAACCTTTTTTATATGAGCTACAAAAAGCAGCATTTATGTTTATAGAGTTCAGTGCAATTTTTTACATTAAAAAATCCTATAAATTAAGAAGGAAACATCAACACGACAGAAGAAAATATACCCTTCAGACACATGAGCTCCTCTCTGGGGAAGCACATGGGTGACTCTATGTTCCGCATAGCTTCTATTCATGATAGGATCTTCTTTTCTGGGATATACAGATGCCTCTTCTAGAATAAGGGACACCAGGACAACAGTGCCAAATATGTGGCTCTGTTTATGTGGGAAGTGGATCAAATTGCAGCCTGAGTTGCATCTGGTTCTAGGTCAGACTCCCTTTCCACCTCACCTGCGATAACATAAGGTCACCAAGGGATGGTCAAAGATACTGCCCAAAAGTGGTGGTGCTTTCACCATCAGAGGAACAGCTTGGTCTTCCTTGTGGCACTGAGAAGGCAGGACCAGAATGGCCCACGGCAAGTGCTTTGGTGACAACACGCAGCCAGAGAGGAGGAAAATGTTCTAAAATTTCAAGAGGGGAAGAGCAGAGGATACAAAGTAGAGGGAGTAGGGGGACTATCTAAATTTGACAGTTTGGAGATGTTGCGGACAGGTGGGTAGCACTTACTGGTGTTCCTTAGCTTAGAAACACAGGAGAGGAGGGAGAAATAGAAAGGAGGAAGGAAAAAAATCCCTGATAGTAAACCCAAAGCAAACTTCAAATCTAAACCCACCCCTGCAAGCCAAAACTCTATTCTTTGGCTGTCAGACACTGCCCATCCCAGCTTCTAGTTGCTGGTATTAATGGCTCAACACCCTCCAAGGGAAGATTTACGGGTTTCCCTTCCTGGCCCTATCTAAGATCCCATTTCCCAACTATGTGCCATGGCTAGGGGGGTGCTGCAGGTCCTGACCTGAGAAGATGGGGTGAAGTAATGGGTGAAGGTGGAGGGCAGTGGCAGCTGCTGCAGCAGGCCGTGGAGCAAGTAGGGTAGGGTAGAGGGCAGCATGTGGGACAGGGTGGAAGGTGAAGGGCCCAGGATGGATGGCTGATGCAGGAATGATGTGGATGGGATGGCTAGCGAGAAAGGTGGCAGGGTGGCCAGGGATGATTGAGTGAGTGAGGTGGGACAAGGAAATGGGGGTCAGATGGGGCTGGGGAATATGGTGTACCTGGGCAAGTGGTTGGGGATGAGGGTGGGGGTGAATGCCAATAGCGGCAGCAGCTGCTGCAGCATGGTGTTGTAAGATGGCATGCTGAACAGTCGTGATGGAGGTGGCAGAGGCTGTGGCTGGCTGCTGAATGTGGATGGGTTGCAGGGCTGGTGTGGCTGGGGCCAGGGCAGCTGAGGCCGGAAAGGCCTTTACTTGCTTGGCTAGAAGCTGCTGCTGGATGTGTTGCTGAGCAGCCTGCTGGAGCTTGCTGTACTTCTCCATCTCCTCAGGAGTGAAGGTGATGGGCTGGCTTTCCAGGGGGGCCAGTGAAGCATCCTCAGCCCCATCTGTTGACTCAATACTAGGTTCCCCACTGGGAGGTGCGTAACTGGGGAAGTGCTCAAGGTCTGGTGCTATGGGCAGCAAGCTGGATTCCACAGGGCCTGGTTGACTGCCGCTATCCAGGGATTCTAGGGTGTCCCCATCACTGGGGTCAGGGAGGTAGTTATGGGAGATGGTTGGGTCCCCAGGGTAGCAATCAGAGTGTGCTGGCGTGCCTAGTGGAGCCACAGGGTGATCAGCAGTAGCTTCTTCAGACTTTGGCTCTTCTGGGGGTGGGTCTGATAAGGGGCCAGCTGTTTCCTCTGAGGGGAACTGATGCCCAAATGAGGCATCACTACTCCCTGGGGGGCCCTCTTCTGTCTCTGACTGTTCTTGCTCTTCCCCTCTTTCCAAGCCACACTCTTCACTTTTCTTGCTGGGCTTTCGGGTAGCTGGGAGTTTCCCTATCAGTGGAAGGACAGGCTTATTGCCAAGACAGGGAGGCAGCTTGGGCCCAAAATAACCTTGAGGTGGGTCCTTGAGCTTGAGCCCAGCTTTACTCGGGGTGGCCTGCATCTCCTCACCCACAGTGGATTTCCTCTCCACTTTTCTTGACTGGATCTTCTCCAACAGCAGTTTGGCAGTGACAGAGTTCTTGTCTTCAGGGCTGCAGTCACTTTCTGACCCCCTTCCTGTGACAATGTTGCTGTTTTGGGAGGGGGGGCCTGTCCCTTTACCGTCATCTCCTCTGCCATCATCTTTCTTCCCAGGACATTCTCGGCCTGACCGGAAATAGTGGGGGGACTGGGAGCGGTAGATCTTAGAACGAATGAAGTCTCGATGCCCAGAACGTCTCTCCTCAGGGCTTTCGTGACCCCAAGATCCCTTCCTGGAGCCTGATCTCTGGGAAGGGCTCCTGGTGCTGCGGCTGCGGTCTCGGCTATAGCTCCGGCTCCGTTGCCAGCTGTGGGCTGTGGTGCTGCGGCTTCTCCGCTTGCTCCGACTGCGACTACAACTGCTGCTACGGCTGCGTCCCCGAGATCTTGAGCGTTCTCTGGTATGACTCCGAGATCGGCTTCGGGACTGGCTGCAACTGAGGCTATAATCATCATCAGAAGATGAGTATTTGTGCCGTTTGGATCGGTGCTTGGAGCTGGCATAGTCTGAGTCATCTGAGTCGTGGGAGCGCTTGGAGTGCCTTCGTGATCGATCACTATAATCACTGTAGCTGTCATCAGAGTAACTGTGTTGCCTACTATAGCAGCTCTGGTCTGAAGAAGCATCTGAACTACTTGAGTAAGAATGCCGGGAGGAATGATGTGAGGAATGGCGCCGGCCAGACCGTGAGCGGCTACGGGAATGCTCGCTGCCTGAGTCTTCCTCCTCTTCCTCCTCACTATACTGGGATGGAGACTTCTGGTGCAGCCGGCGTGATGAAGCATCATCGCTATCCTCATCTCCACTACTGGGTCGGCTCCGATGGCTAGACCGGCTGCTCCGTTTGGTGCCAGCTCTTCGCTGGCAGGATGAAGTTGGAAGTTCACCTTTGTGTTTCCTCCCACCATGATCTTGGGAGCTGCTACCACCCCCACCTTCATCCTTCTTGCCACTGTTTCCTTCTTCAGCTGGGAGGGATCTCTGCTGGGAGTCATCTTGAGCTCGCCGCCGTCTTCTTGGTGGTGCAGGACTGCCACTCCCAGGGGGTTCTGGTTTGGGTCCTCGTTCAGAATCTGCTGGGGCTGATGACTTATTCTTCTTTCGTTTTCGTTTCTTGCGCTTCTTAGACTTCTCCCCAGACTCTGTCTTAGAGCTTTTCTCTTCTGTGTCAGCCTTGTGTTTACGTTTGTGTTTGCTGGATTTTTTGTGCTTCTTTTTCTTTTTGTGTCGGTGGGACTTCCCAGATCGTTCTTTCTTGCTAGGAAGGCTTCTCCCTGTGTCTTCTGTCTCTGACCCATGGCTGCCCCCAGGTTCCTGCTTGTTTAGGCCACTACAGGTAGATCCTGAAGCAGGTGCATCCATTTTGCCTCCTGAAGAATGTACTGCTTTCTCTCCCCCTTCCTTGTTTTTAATTGATTCACCAGGATCTAGGCTTTGGAAATGGTCCTTTGAGGAGCTTCCTATATCCTTTGGTTTTTCTGTCCCTTTACCTCTGGCATCTTTGTTCCTTGAAAGTTTAAAGTCAAAGTATAGAGGGTTACAACTGTATGAAATGGAGGGTTCTGCCCTGGTGAAAATTAATAGTTCCGATGGCCACTGGAGGGCAGTGCTTTCGTCTTTGCTCAAAACTGGGAAGAAGGGACCAGTAGGATGTTTGGGTCCCTCCTGGCTTTCTTTTCCTGTTGGGATGGCCGGACAGGTTTCTTTAGAAGGATTAGACTCACACATTTGGACCTCTGAAGCCTTCTGGCTTTGACCCTCTAAATTCTCATCACTTACATCCGCTCCTAAGGTCTTCTTTGTCTCAGTTTTGCTTCCGGGCTCTGAGGACTCCATCACGTTGGTTTCCTTCTGCTGCTCAGAGACTTCACTAACTGTTTTTTCTGCTCCCTGGCTTGCTGCCATCTTGATGCAGCCTTTAGGCTTGGGAGAACTGCCTTTTTTGCTCTCTGGGGCATTCTTTGGATGTGTACTATTGTCACCTTCCATTTGTTCACTGGCTCTCATAAAGAGCAGGAAGGGAAAATTAGGTTTTACTTTGCAGTGTGCTGGGGGGATGTAGTGGTAATACTCTGGCTCTGTAGCCCCAGCACCTTCTTCTCGTTTCATCCTTTTTAACTTGGATAATGTTGAGGCAAGGGACCCTCCATCCTGAGGGTCTTCATCCTCTTTCTTACCATCAAGATTACTGCTACCATCAGAGTCTCCCACCTTCTGCAGTCCTTGGTCAGAACTCTTCTCATCAGGTTTTGTTCCATCTTCAGAGGTCCCTTCCTCTGCATGGTCCTTGAAAACTGATGCTATTGATTCCAGTTTGACAGGAGCCTTCTTGGCAAAGGAAAATGATACTCCTAATTTTTGCAATGGGGTCCCCAGATTATTCTTAATGCCAAAGCTGATACCTTGGGAGCCTAACCCAGGAGCCTGTGTCAGTCCAGTGGTATTAGTGATTTGTACTGCAGTGAAAGGGCCTCCTTTATCTGTGGAGAATTCAGATCCCAGGCCACAAGTAGCACTTGTGCCACTATTTGTAGCTGATTCATCCTTATCATCTTCTCCACCTTCTTCATCTATAGCCACTGTGGTTGGTCTAAACATGGGACCACTTCCAGGTGCACTAAACAAAGGTTTAGAAAAATAAAAAACAAAAAACAGGTTTAGGAGTACATTACATACATCTCATGAAATACTCATTCATCATAGGCAGGTCTCAAAGACACTGAGTGGTGGTCATTCCCTAGCCCTATATTAATGAATGGAACTTTCTCAGGGGAGGGCAGTCGAAGTCTCATTCTGCCAATCCGCCAAGCTAAATTCCCAGGGCAGCCAGTTACTGCTATTTCTTTTTAAGCTGTCTAAAATACAAAAAAGGCTTATCTCACAATTTGAATATCCCATTATTATATGGTACAGTCTACCATGACCTATTTCTGATCTCATTCCTTTATTTTTTGAGACACAGTTGCTCTGTTGCCCCAGCTAGAGTACAGTGGCATCATCATAGCTCACTGCCTCAGCCTCCTGAGTAGCTGGGACTACAGGTGCACGCCACTGTGTCGGGCTTATTTTTCTATTGTTAGTAGAGATGGGGGTCTCACTCTTGCTTAGGCTGGTCTCAAACTCCTGACCTCAAGCTATCCTTCCACCTCAGCCTCCTAGAGTACTAGGATTACAGGCATGAGCCACCGTGCCTGGCCCTTCATTCCTTTTATTTTTTCCTTTGAGACAGGGTCTCCCTCTGTTGCTCACCGTAGAATGCAGTGGCCGCATCATAGCTCACTGCAACCTCAAACTTCTGGGCTCAAGTGATCCTTCTGCCTCAGCCTCTCGAGTAGCTTGGATCACAGGTGTGCACCACCATGGTTGGCTAATTTTTCTATTTTTTGTGGAGACAAAGTATCTTGCTATGTTGCCTAGGCTGGTCCCCAGCTCCTGGCCTTAAGTGATCCTCCTGCTTCGGCCTCCCGAAGTGCTAGGATTACAGTTGTGAGCCACTGCCCCTGGCCTAATTTCATTTCTTATTCTATCATTCTACCCATCAGTATGCCATAAACATATTGCGGTACATCTATTCATAAAGGTTGCATTTCGTTCAGTTAAGGAAAAAAAAAATCTAATTTTCCCTATGCTTTCAAATTTTGTTTTTTAAAAATGTGCATGTTCTGAGTTAAACATAGTTAGAAACCTTCACTGTGCTACTCTATGGCAGTCTATGGCCAGTATGTCCGTTGTAGAAACTTAAGAAGTCTGTGTCCATCTCCTGGGTACCACCTCTAAGCATTTTGCTTTGGTTTTGCGGTGGTTTCTGGGCATTCAGTACTACGGTCATAATGCTACTACCCACTCTTTTCAGCTTTGACAAAAGGAACATTGGGGAGCCTCGATGCCAGTGTTTTAAACCACCTACACTGTCTGAAATTTTTATAGTACGTAGACTATATAGGTATACCCCCGGAATACCAAATCAAGAACTAAATAGAATTAGGTTATCTATTTGGATGATGTCCTTGTTATCTAAACCCTAGCTATTAGCTGTCCTCAACTTGGGGACCAAATATATTTAGATAATGTGGTATCCTTTGCTGTCTAAACTGTTGCTATTAGAAGATGGAAACCCCACAGATTTGGATAGCAAGAGATACTTGCACTGTGTTATGAAATCTACCCCCTATAGCAAAAAACAAAAAACCCAAAACCCCTCAAATTGAATAAAAAGGGGATTCATTTCAATCTTTTGCTTAGTCTGCCATGTTACTTCAATAATACTATGGGGCCATGCCTTACTACTCCTAGGACAATGAAATACCTGATGATGAATCAAAATGTTTTTTTTATTCTCCTGAGATTACTTGGTCATCTTTTAACTGTTCATTTATAAAACAGAACAGAAAGTCATCCCTGAAGAAAACCATGTATTAAAGTATGTCCAGAATTAGAAAGTGGCCTGGTGTACATATTTTCAGGGGGTACTCTTGCAGCATGCCCCAGAGGATATGTGTTTACTACATACAGAGTTGCCAAAGAAGGAACTGGAACCAATTTATAGGCAGTTAACTCTATATTAGCATTCATAGGTTAATTTTGTTGCAAAACTTACACTGTGTGTGTTCTCTCCCTTCCTTCTCTTCCAAAACATGAATAAAAAAGTAAAAAAGAACTTAAAGACAAAGTGTAAGAACTTGGGAACTCTGACCCCTAATTTGCTGTAAACTTTTAAAAGCCATAGTCATGGTTTCTCCTCCTACTGTAACCAGTTCCTTCTTTTGGGCCTGAATAGCATTAGAAACAAACAAGTGGGCCTAAGTCTTTCTGATGGAAGCACATATCTCGCGAATCCTATAGCAACTTCAAATGCTCAAAGATAGGGTCCCTAGAAGTCTAGGCAGGGTGAATTCTAGCCCAGGCTAAACACCAGCCAAAAAATTGATAATCAGAAAAAAATATAAAGGAATATTAAAAAGAACACTGAAGGCAGAAACCTGTGGATAAATAAATGGATAGAATTCCATACATTTTAGATTATTTAGTACTAACTGTATAGTACTTAAAAGGCAGTTATAACACTTTAATCTGTGTCCCAGTGCTTTTTAGCTATGAAATAGAATACTATGCTTTTCTATATGAGAGGAATGTTAGAAAATGGCAATAACAGCAACAGTGGTATCATTTATTATCTTCAACGTGCCAGACACTCCTTTGAGCACTTCCGAGGCAATAACTCCATTAGTCCTCACAACTGTAAGTAAATTGTCATTATCTTCATCTTACAGATAAAGAAACTGAGGCACAGAGAGTTTAGATATAACTTGACTAAGTCACAAATAGTAAGAAGGATATGGCCTCAAAAGTGTGCATACTTAATCCATATATTATACTCCAAGTATAGATATGCTTTTAGTTTGAAAGAAGGATCTATTAAAAATCTTAAGGAACTAGAGGACATTATGTTAAAGCAAAATAAATCAGGAATAGAAAATTAAACACCGCATGTTCTCATTCATGTGTGGAAGCTAAAAAAAGTTGATCTCATAGAAGTAAAAAGTACAACAAAGGATACCAGAGGCTGAAAGGGGTAGGAAGAAGAGAGGGATAGGGAGAGATTTATTAAAGCTGCAGCTCCCAACCCTGGGGCCGCTGACCAAGCCAGTGAAGCTTCACCTGCACCCACAGCTGCTCCCCAACGCTGGCATCAATGCCCAAGCTCCCAAGCCCCTCCCTGCCTGTGAGATGAGCGGTGGCATCAGACCCACATAGGAGCATGAACCCTACTGCAAACTGCATATGCAAGGGATCTAGGGATCCCCATGAGAATCCAATGCCTGATGATCTGAGGTGGAGCCAGGCAGCAGTTACTCCCTGTAAGCCCAGTGGGTGGAAAAACTGTCTTCCACGAAACCGGTCCTTGGTGTCAAAAACGTTGGGGAGACCACTGTGTTAAAGGATACAGAATTACAGCTAAATAGGAGGAGCAAGTTCCAGTGTTCTATACATAGTTTCAAATAGCTATGAGGAGGACAGTGAAATGTTTCTAACACAAAGAAATGATAAATGTTTGAGATGACGAATATGCTAATTACCCTGATCTGATCACTATACATTGTATGTACTGAAACAGCACTATGTACCCCATGAATATGTATGATTATTTTTCAATTAAAATATTAATGTTTATAATTCTTAAATCTAAAATTATGATCTTAAATTTATAATTTTAAATTTTATGGAATATAATTTTCTGTAGAACCCTCTGAGAGAAAATATTCTCACCATTCAGCCTGTTTCCTTTGCTCTGCCAACTCATGGAGCCGCCGAAGGGCTTTTTCCTGTTTTTTCTCATCCTTGCGGGATCTTGAAGAGACATTTCGAGCAAACTCTCTCTGCTTGAGATCTTTTAGTCTCTGAGTTAACAGAAAAAAAGGAACAGAGGGTAACTTGGGGATCTGAAAGCAAAGCCTTTAGAACAGTTACCCTCAACCAATGGTTATAATAGTACTAGTGTAGACTACATTATTATATTCTCTTACGGTGATTGAAAACACAATGGCTGATTACTTTGGGTATAACGCTTGGAGTATCTGCATTTCTAATTAGGACAGCATATCGTTTGCTTTATTAGGCAAAATAAAATGATTTCAAAAGCAACAGCAAATTTTAGAACACTGGGAGGAAAGAAAAAGGACTATTTAATCACTCGCTCTTCCAGGATGCAAAACTAGACAAACAAAACATGAGATAAATTGTAATAACAAAAGCCAAGAGAACAGAAAGGGGTTAGGCTAGTACAGAAAATTACCCAGGTATAAAATCTTAGAAAGCAATGTACAGCTTACATGGGGGTGGTGGTGGTGGAGGGGAGGTGGTATTGGAATCAGAAGTAACAAGTAGAAAGCATACTTTTATTTCACCATAAAAAGGTGTTATTATTTCTTTTCATCATTAACAGAGGTTTCCTGTAACTACTAAACAAACCCAAGAGAAGTCTTCCAATGCTAGCATGTTCAGAGCTCACCAGTCTGACCACTTCCACCTGGTCAGCCTGTTGAAAACAGTATGTGTAGCTTTTCATTCCTTCATGGCCCTAAGAGGAACATCCAGGGGATGAGGATGGAGAACAGAGATAAGTCAAAGATTTTATTACTTAAAATCCAGTTAATAAAATGGGTCTTTTATTCTCAGAAGCTATTGTATAATTTTCCTTAAAATAAAACAAAAGAAACAACAATCAAAAAAGAACAGTGCCATGACACACTGGTGACAGAGTCCAGACACATCTATCTGCAATGAAGACAGAACTAAAATTATTTTCAACACATTAATATAAAAAACAAAAACAAAAGCAAAACATACATATTACCCTATACTTTTACAACAGCACTGGGGAAAGGAATTTGACCCAATATAAAGTGGACATTGCTTTGTGGAAAGGCATGATGTTCAACAAACAGAGGAATTTTCATACCTAATACTTATGAAATGTGTTTTGAATCTTTTTAAATTGGGAGGGGGAAGGGTAGAAAGACACACACAAAAAAAGATATACAGCTAAAGACACTAGTAGAAAAACTCACTCTTGTGATCTGGGCTCCCAAATTAGAAGGATTTGCTTTCAATACATCAGCTGAAAATGTCACATCACAAAGAAAAAAAAGTAAAAAATAAAACAAGAGTAGAAGAGAAAAAAAACAAAGCAAGCATTACTACACAAGCTCTCTTAGTGAATCTGCAAACTATTATACTGAACAATCAGGGACAAAGCCATCAACTATAAAAGGGCTGGGGAGGAGGGAAGCACCTGTACAACACATATATGTCCACATACACACAGACTGACACAGTAATCCCCACCTAGATAGATGACACTATTTATATTTCTTCCAGGAAAAAAATCATTATAGAACTTTGGAAAAGACCACTATGGTCTAATAGCATTTAGTCTTGTTTTCATACCTTTATTTTAAGGAAGATCAAGTAATCAAAGCTGGCAAAACTGTTACTAAGCCTGGCTGCCCACAATTAAGATTTTTATAAAACCACCTCGAGATGAAGGATCAACTATTTTAAGTAAATATGAATCCCAATTTCCTCCTTCTGAGGGGAATGGGGCAAAGAGAAAGAGCCCATCAGGCCTATTATATAAATACTTTAGACCACAAAGCTACTTTTTTCTTCCCCAAACATTTAATAGGCTTCCTAGCCAAGATTTAAATAGAAGATACGTTTTTCTCGTATCTGCCATCTTCGCTCTAGCCACCTCATAAGCCTGGAAAATCCTTCCAGGCCTAGTCATTTCCTCCCCTCTTAAAAATACTTCATTACTTTTAGGAGGCATTTTTCAAACTACAGGACATTGTCTAAAAGAGCAATCATTTTATCATCAAAGTCTAGAGTGTCTAGGCTGAGTCAGACAGAGATTAGGTTTTCCAATCATTCAGCGGTTACTTGGAATATCCTTGAAGTTGAAGGAACAGGACCATGTCCACATCATCCAGAAGACATCCTACGTCAAACTCCTACCACAGGTATACACAGTTGGAGGTAGAGATGGAAGAAAATGGGATGACGTCAACAAAACAAATTCAAATTGGAGGCTCCCTCTGGCAAACCTAGTACTCTATAAAGTTTAGCAAACTCCCACATCACCTTTACAAACTTTATAGTAAAGTCTGGGATCTCAAGAGTAGAATTGGGAACCTCAGAATATTAATCCCAACCTTACTGACAGGGCTCAGCAAACTCTCCCAAACCTAATACGTTTATCTGAGGTTTCTCTTGGATGAGTATATTCTGATGATAAAAAACAAGACACAGGTTTTTGTTTTGAAGAGATGGGGTCTCACTATGTTGCCCGGGCTGGAGTGCAGTGACTATTCACAGGCCCGATCCCACTACTGATCAGCATGGGAGCTCTGACCTACTTTGTTTCTGACCTGTGCTGGTTGACACCTCCTAGGACAAACTGATAATCCCCTGCTCCCAGAGGTCATCATACTGATGTCTAACTTAGTGTGGACACGTGATCAGCATAGCGCATTACATTACAGCCAACTCCTGGGCTCAAGTGATCCTCCAGCTTTGGCCTCCCAAGTAGGTGGGACTATACGTATGTGCACCACCACACCTGGTCAAGACATGGGTTTTAAGGTTTACATTTTCCCTTACCTAGAATGAATGCCTAACTCCAAGTCTCTCCTGCCTACTCAAGGTCAAACTAAATTCCCCTCACAAAGTCTCTACTGGCCCTTCATAAGATAGAATTGTTCTTTCTGAACTGTCCTTAGTAGAACTTTGTCATAGCACTCATCTAGTGGTCATCATATTTTGCTCTCTGTCCAGTTGTTCCTGTCTTTCAGAAAGGCAGTCTATGTAAAGCTTCAGAGTCAGAAAGACTTGGGTTGAAATCCATTAATTACACCTCTCTGAATTCCAGTTCCCTCATTAGAAAAATGGGGCTATCTATCAACAGATTTGCAAGATTAAATATCAAAATAAATAGAAAGCATTTAATAAGTCACAACTTTTCAATATTGCCCCTTTGTTTTGTTTTTTGTTTGTTTTGTTTTTTTGAGACAGAGTCTTGCTCTGTTGCCTGGGCTAGAGTGCCGTGGCATCAGCCTAGCTCACAGCAACCTCAAACTCCTGGGCTCAAGTGATTCTCCTGCCTCAGCCTCCCGAGCAGCTGGGATTATAGGCATGCACCACCACATCCGGCTAATTTTTTCTATTTTTAGTAGAGACGGGGTCTCGCTCTTGCTCAGGCTGGTCTCAAACTCCTGACCTCAAGCAATCCTCCTGCCTCAGCCTCCCAGAGTGCTAGGATTATAAGTGTGAGCCACAAGCCCAACCTGCCTCCCCTTTGTATGGGGCACGTTCTATGGCTTATCTTTATAACCAACCGTGCAGTGCATGGAATAGTATTAAGTCTGTATCTATCTGGTAAATGCCCAGTGAATAATCTGGCTTAAACATTAGATTCTTTATTTTTCCCCAAATAAATTTTTCTACCATTTGTAGGAAAAATTGACATTAAATATTCTCTTATCTCCACTAGGGACACATTCAAGTATATAATAAGGTCTTCTTAGCTATCACTCTCAGAAAGTAAGGAAGTCTCATTATTTAGAGAAATAAAAAGCCTGAAATTTTAAACCCCTTACTTCTGCATAGAATTGGGCCAAATAACAATACTGACCAGAAACTTCTCAACTTCCTATCTAAAAAGGTGATTTTCATAAAGGTACAAGGCCCTAATGATAGTTTTCTAAAACTGCCTATTTTACTCCAAAAGGCTACCAAAGTCTGGCTCATTTGTCACTGAATGCCCATAAGAAATTCTGTGAATTGTACCTGTACTTTTCTCATAAATTTTAAAGAGGAACACAATTTTAGACAACTTTTTCAGGTGAGAAAAGAGGAGCAACAGGCCTGCTTATCAAAGGAGAGATAGAACTCACATAAGACTAAAACTGGCAGATATGCCATCAATCTCTTGCCAAAGGCTGAGCAAATTCCACACCATACACAAAAATTCAAGTCAGACAGACACCGGACTGGGACACAGTCTAATCTGAATGGGTTTAATTAACCATTTAAACTGACTCAAAAGCTATGATTATGGCTTTATCTCTGAAAATGATAAAGTATGCTTTCTGAAGAGTTATTAATAAATTATTTTACTAGGTACTAAAGCTTATTAACAAAAATTTGAGCCACATGATGTATTTTTAGTTGGGTAATATTTTGGTTCAAGGAAAGGAGACTGAACTTCACTCAAAATAAAAGGATGTGAAGATCCTATTTTCCTGAAAAATCAACAGCATTTTCCCCAAAAAGCATACATCTGTGGCATGGTACCAAATCGAAGGAACATTCCCCACAGATCCTCAATTGCACAGTGGCCAAATTTCCAATAAACTTTACAAAAGACCAGTAGAGAGGGAACACCTTCACAAATGATCCAGTTAAGGATCCACATTAAAGACCACCTCAAATGGAACTGATGTTCTGGTTCTTTAAAAAAAAAAAAAAAAAAAAAAAAAAAGCTTAAACAGCATTATGTTGCAGAAAAATGTTTTACTCTGGACACAACTCTACTAACTCTGAACAGATTAAACCAAGGTAATGTGAATTGGGTAAATCTGAATACGGGTAATAAATCTGCAGAAAAGTTTCATCCAAACAGCTACCTACTTCTCTTTAAATGCCCACTTCATAAGCTGAAACATTTTGCCTCACAGTGTCTACTAAAAAAAGGGAACTGTGACAATCAGGCTTTGTAGAAGATCATCCTTTAAATGGCCCTCAAGAAATATGGCTTCTTTCTACAGTGGTTAGAACTTTTAAGACAGTTATTGTCCTGTCAATAGTGAGAAGCAAGCTGTGTTCCTGCTAAACTGTATTTGAGTTGGGAATGAATGAGACAGATACTTCTGCACACAGTTTTTCCTAACAACAAAAGATAATAAGGGTCTGAGTCTATAAAATCTTTTTTGTGTCTTTTGGTGCTAGGCCTTTCTATCAATAACAAAATTTGATACAGTAGTTTATATTTATATTCGATTGAGTATAAGGAATAAGTTTGATTATCTTTCTCAAGTATTTCAAATCTATTGTCTAAATTTAAAGAATAAAAAACACTGTTTTCCATGTTGAAAGGAATTTTAGGAATCAGAAAATGGGCAGAATTTAAGGCAGAGTATTTCCTATTGCCATTAAAAATCCTATGCTCTGTATTTACTCTCCTCTGAAGAGAAAACCTGATTTTGTCTTTAGAGTCAAAATGTCATCTATGGTTTCTTTCTCTCACCAGATAGCAATTCCACTCTCCCAAACAGGGACCAAGACTTAGTCTTCCTTTGTAACTAACTCTGCAATGCACACATTGCTGTTTATGGCACAAAAGAGATGCTCAATAAATATTTATCAAACTGGTATTGGTTTTAAAATGAGTTGTTGGGAGAAGGAACAAACATATACACACTTTTATGCAGTATTTGTTGGTTATGAACAGAGCTGGGAAATAGAGTAAAGAAGGGGTGGTTCTTTGTAGCCTGACCTTTATTTCTGGCTAAGGATAGCCTGGTCTTCCTTGAACCTCAACCATTCCTTTTCCTCTATGTCAACAATCCTGCATACCAAAACCACAGCCTCCTTTCTTCACTGTTTTTTGCCTTCCTTTCATAACAAAATATTAATGTGGGGTCTCCTCTCGCCTCCCCAACTGAAATAATCATGCTGTAGTTGTTGCTTGGCCAGGTCACCCTGATTCACGTCTCAGTGTTGGATACTTCCAGATAAGACCACCCAGGATATCACCATGTGATGAGGGAGGAAAAAGACCAGTGCAGAATATAAAAAGTCCAGCATTAAACTATCCAGGGAAGGAAGATTATGTATGAAATCGTTAGGGAAATCCAAGTTACTGGACATTAGATGTAATTTTTTCTTTTAGCATATGCATATCAGGAAGTCACAAAAATTAATTTTTTTCAGTAACAGAGAAAACCAAACATTTGGTAACAGAGAAAACTAAATACTAACGCCAATTACAGATACTGAAAAAAATGAGAAAAAGAAAATACAAATTCTTTTTGCTGAGTAACAGTAGGACTCTTTATGACAATACTTACCATTAATGCTCAACTACTTTGCAACATAATGACTATTAATATCATTAGGTGGATATCAAATTAGTCAGTCAAAAATTACCAGGTAACACTTGCTTTGCTATGCTCGAGAATTCAGCAAACAGCCTTTTAAGTATGGTATATTCTTTAATAGCAGCAGGTATTCCTGCTTCAAGGTATTTTTATATATATATATATACACACACACACACACACACACATACATATGTATATGGATGTATAAATGAATATACATACACACATATGTATATGTAGTATATATTTTCACAACCACCACCATGAAAATTTAAGCTGGATAATGAGATTTCAAAAATAACTTTGAGATATAATTTATATACCCTAAAATCCACTCATGTAAAGTGTCCAATTTAGGTTTTAGTACATTCTTAGAATTGTGTAACCATCACCACTAATTTTAGAACATTTTCATCACCCCCAAAAGAAACTCCATACCTATAAGCAGTTACTCTTCATTCCCCCTCTGTCTAGCTCCAAGAAACCACTAATCTGCTTTCTGTCTATATACATTTGTTCATTCTAGACTTTTTATATAAATGAAATCATACAATATGGGATCTTTTGTGACTCACTTCTTTCACTTTGTATATTTCCGAGGTTCATGTATGTTATATATACCAGTAAGTCTTTCCTTTTTATTGTTGAATATTATTCCATTGTATGGATATACCACATTTTCTCCATTCATCGGTTGATAGACATTTGGGCTCTTTCCACTTTTTGGCTATGTTGAATAATGCTGTGTAAACACTCTTATACAAGTTTTTGTGTGAACATACGTATGTTTTCATTTCTTTTGGGCATATACTGGTCATATGGTAACTCTACTGTTTTCCAGAAGGGCTGCACTATCTCACTATCTTAGTAATATAGGAGGGTTGCAATTTCTCTATATTCCCCTCAAATACTTACTGTATCTTTTTTATTTTAGCTACCCTAGTGGGTGTAAAATGGTATAATACTGTGGTTTTGTTGATGATGGAGTTTTTTTTTTTTTTTTTTTTTTTTTAATATAAAGAGTCTTACTATTTTGCCCAGGCTGGAGTGCAGTAGCATGATCATAGCTCTCTGTAACCCCAAATGCCTGGGCTCAGGGGATCCTCCTGCCTCAGCCTGTCAAGTAGCTGGGACTATAGACAGACCCATGGCACAATGCCTGGTTAATTTTTTTTATATCTTGTAGAGAAGAAGTCTCATTATGTTGCTGGGCTGGAAGATAACGAGTTTTAAGTATACTGGTTGAGTATCCCTTATCTGAAATATTTGGCACTAGAAGTGTTTTGGATTCTGGACTTTCAGATTTTCACTGTATACTTATCGCTGAGAATCCCAAATCTGAAAATCTAGAATAAAATAGTCCAGTGAGCATTTCCTTTGAGCGTCATGTTGGTGCTCAAAATCTTTTGGATTGGAGCATTTTAGATTTTGGATTTTTGGATTTGGGATGCTCAACCTGTATCTACATAGCTGTCCAGATCATATCTGGAGACAAAGATATACCCTTTGTGTAAAATTTGAAAGAACATAATGCATAATAGCTGCTTAGGCCCAAAGCAAATGGAACAGAACTCCAGTTCGGAGCTCTCTTTACAGCACTGTCATTCTCAAACTTATTATTATTTAGGAGGTTACTTTAACCTTTCAGACTACAATGGAACACATAGCATAATCCCAGAATCTCCACCACAGGGCATCACCATGACCAATTTAAGTGTATAGGGGCAGAAAGGTTGAAACTGCAGAACATTAGTAAGGTAGAATCATTTTTATTCGCACATTGGATTGTACGCCAAGATGAACAGCTAGAAATACATAGTAAGAAAATGCCTAGTTAATCTGCAACATTAGGTCCTGAAGAGTCTGTTTAAGGTTACCCATATGCACAAAAGCAGACAGCTCCCCTAAGAAGACATAGATTTTTCCAAAGTTAACTAGGTTGTGGTTGCTGGGAATAAGAACAAGTCTACTCCCAACACAAGCAGACAGGGGTAAGTACCTAAGCTTTAACAGGTGAAAGGGTAGAAAACATGCTCAATTTTTGGAAGACAGGCCAAATGATGTGACATCTCTTGTTAAAGCAGTTCCAAAGAAAATGGCATCCACAGTGGTACAAAGCACCACTGAATCTAACATTTTCACCTCTACTAAAGGTTATTGAATAAAACTACAATATGTCCAAGTTCTGAGATGCATTTCTGTCTTCACATTTCTTTTGCTTCTCAAAGCATAATCTCTTCAGAAGTGGACTGTTTTAACACTTATAAAGCTCTGGAATTCATAAGTACTTTATGATTCCCAAACTAATTTTATATCTTTGCCAATATTTTTTTTAGTTTTCTAAGGATAAACATTCTGTAAATATTCAAAACATAGAGTACCTATGGAATATCTTCATGGGTATCTGATCTTGGTGGTTTCACTTCGTAGAAATGTAATTTTTTTTTATTTTAGCCCTAGGATTATCCTTTTTCACTTTGTCTTTTTTACATTGAATGTCAAAGCAGCATTGAAACAGGAACCCAGTCTGCATTTCTTCAAATCTGCATTGGCTTGGCAGAGGTCCAATTGGTTTTAATGTGCCTACTGTCCTGATGCTATATGCATCAAATATACAGATGCTATTGATCAAATGCTGTAAAACATCTTGAGAGGCAAAAATCCAATCAGTAAACAGTGAAAATTCAAGTGGAAAGTGACCACTCCAAAATTCAATGAAGTCCTGTGAAGTTGAAAAATTATTATTCCTTCCATCACCAAGAAAATTCTCAGAAAATACTTCAATTCAGAACCTATTCATTTTTTTTTTTTTTTTTTTGACACAGAGTCTCACTTTGTTGCCCTGGCTAGAGTGAGTGCCATGGCGTTAGCCTAGCTCACAGCAACCTCAAACTCCTGGGCTTAAGCGATCCTCCTGCCTCAGCCTCCCGAGTAGCTGGGACTACAGGCATGCGCCACCACGCCCAGCTAATTTTTTCTATGTATCTTTTTAGTTGTCCAGATAATTTCTTTCCATTTTTTTTTTAGTAGAGACGAGGTCTCGCTCTTGCTCAGGCTGGTCTCGAACTCCTGACCTTGAGCGATCCACCCACCTCGGCCTCCCAGAGTGCTAGGATTATAGGCGTGAGCCACCACGCCTGGCCAGAACCTATTTCATTTTTGAATGAGGAAAACTCTAAAATTTCTGTCCCTTGGTAATATACATTACTGAGTACTGAAGCAGTCAACTAAGTAACGCTGTCAAAATGCAGTTGTAACAGTTTAGTCAAAGT